>VUJU01000907.1:4283-20105 GCA_009835225.1 Aphis craccivora
TAATCTAGTTTAAACTATATTAGACGCAATACAGCAAACACGATAATTATTTATCTTGTTCATCACATTTTACTTGAAATCATTGGCAATGAACAAAACACAGACTATGTAGTTTTACGAGAAATAAAAATACACGACATACCTATTCACGATATAAAATGTCAGAAGTTAATATTTAATTTTTATGACTTGGAGAAATTAATTAAAATTTTAATTTTTATACTATTATGTTATATTTTAATTATCCAAAAACTGTGTCTTTGAAACCAACTATAGGTAGATACAGCATATTAACTTCAGTCTACAAATATAATTAGATACTTACAAATTGCTTAGGTTAAATAACAAAAAAATATATATATTTAAATTAGTATTACTTAGATGAGAAATTTAACTTCCTATAATATTCAATATATTATCCATATATAATAACAGCTTTTAATTGTAATTTAAATAAGTTCAATCATGCTAGCAACAACAAAAAAAAAAATTATTCACCAAAACATATAACCATGGAATCTAAATAAGGACTTCGTTTTATGAAAACTATATACATATTAATATAAAACAACATATTGAATTTGGGTATGTAATTGATAGGTATATGTATTGTTTCCATTAGAATTATTTATCTACATATATACTTATTACAATTAAAATTAATATCACCAATTCATATTATTCAGTACCTAGATAAACAATTTCATAAAATTAAAAACTTAATAAACATATGTAATTGGTATCTAAAACAATTCCATAAAGTATATCAGTTGACAAATATAATTTCAATCAACCATTTATTTACCATAAGTTATGCTCCCCAGAACAGGAGAATTGCATTGTACTTTATTTTCGAGGGTAGGAAATGAAATTGTTTCAGAAGCCATAAAAGTTTACAATGTCTGGTAAACAGCATAGTAACGAACTGATGGAAGAGGGAGAACTGTAATCCGTGGTAAAAAGGAAGCGTCTAATGCAAAACGATTGCTTATCAGTGGTTGCAGCAGTTTGCCTATAGGAGTCATTGCGGAATCGCAAACAATATACATATTATACATGTTTTAGTTAATTTCAGAAATAACGAAAATAAAGAGCAAACAAAATTAATATAAAATTAAAAAGAGATTTGAAACTCAGAAATAATTAGTTTCAAATGTGGATGAAGAATAATATGTGTTATTGATGCATTACAATATTACATTAAATAACCCAAAAATATAAACTGTAAATTACTTAAGGTCATAAAATTCAAATTATAAAAAAGCTGAATGATTTGCAATTAGAATTCGTTTATATTATGATAAAATAATAACGTGATAAAGATGTACCAAAAAAATTTTTAATTTAAGTCCGCTGAATATGTGGAGTACTTTTTTTTTACAAAGTAATTTTAAATACAATTGTTTAGACTTATTATTGATACTTTTGTATTGCTGAATTTATATTAATTACATATGCAATCCGATTTTTACTTAAATGAACTATTGCAATGTGAGGTTTATGGATAATATAATATTAATCACAAAAAAAGAAATAATAAATTTCTTCAACGCCAACAGTCATTAAAGCAATATATTTTTCATCCCATTCATTGATAACATTGGCAAACTGTTTAAGTCAACGAAATATACTGATTTTTTTAATCTACAATAAGTTTTCGATTCTAATGACAGTCAACATGTTTACCTCATTTATAATATATCATACACTACATGTTATGTATCACATGAAATATTTTTATAGTTTTTTGTTTAAACGACATCTATTAAAATTTCACAAAAACTTTTTTAGTCGAAATATTAAAAACAAAATCATCAACTGTAAAACGATGTAAAATTATTACTACATCCATTTTCCAAAATTTCAAATCATCATAATCTGTTTCATACCATAGCGCAATAACCAATCTCTAAGGAAACTTAACATTATTCCCATGTACAGCATTGCCCTGACGATATTTTATTATGTTTAACTTTGGCAATGTCAACATTATCGATGCATTCATGGGTAACATAAATTGTATATAAAAACTAAATAAAGAAATACATACGATTGTAAATTGTAACTTTATATGTATAAATACAGTTAAATTTCATCACCAGTACTAACTTACTTAACATGAATAAACAATACCCCCTCTGGTTATAAAAATTTTCATTTAGCTATACATTTATCAAAATCGATGTATGCATAATATATACGTTATAATAATAATAGGTAATAGGTATAATATAATATACCTATCCTGCATATCAGATATCACCACAATTTTTGCGTTCTATATTATAATAGAATAAAAATTGTATTCATGAAATTGAATAATAATATAATAGGTATTCAATAACATAATTAATCATATTGGTGGAATTTTATTTTTCATTATAATCAGTTTTGACTATGTATTACGTATATGTATGTACATAATATATATTATATAATATTTGGTTATTCATACCTTATGAAACACAAAGGCTACGTAGCAGTTTAGTAAATAATATATAGGTGCTAGTTTATTGTAATATTGATTCTTTACGTGAAACGCATTTAATAATATATTTTTAACTTATTTTAACTAAAACGCTGAATCGTTTCATAAGTTAATATATAAACATAAAAATAACATCATGTTTAGAAAGTTTAGAACCTAGATTATTAACAAACACCGAGCGATATTAATTTTAAAACGTCCCACGTTATGGGACTTGTATCTAGTAAAATCTTAAATGAAATATGTGATACATTAACTTATAATATACTACGTGCACTAATTAAGATAAGGGTAACAAAATTTTAGGATAGCAAACGCAAACTGTTTTATTATTATTATTATTTTGACACGACCAGAGTTCGCACTCACTAGCATTATTATTATTATTTTTTTTTTTACTTTGGTCCAATGTCAAAGCACTCTACTGTACTCATTAACTCGTAAAACTTTCAGTTCTATAAGCGCTTTGAAGGGCTGAAGATGGTGTCTTAAAAGTATATGCAAAAGAGAGAGAAAAAAACGTTTTTAGGTGGCGAGCTGCTCAAAATGGACCGGGCAATTTAACTGAAGGCGAGGAATTCGTAGAAAGCTGGCGTATGGACAGGAGGGTAGAGGGTTAATGGCGCCCGGATATTCCCGGGGGAGAGGATATCGCTTCTCCCTCTCTTTTTATCCTCATCCCAGTATTACTTATATTACTTATATATATATTACTATATATTTATTGTCGCCCCGAGATTTATTTATATTTTATTTATTTGTCGGCCCACCAATTCTCCGGACGTTGTTCGCAGTGGCTTTTTATCGAAGTGAAATCGCTTAGCTTTGTTTTCAAACAGACTCAATATAGTTGTCTTTTATCTCATATTTAGTTTCTATGTAATTATCATGGAATTTGTTTTATATTTTGTCCGATCAATAAACCGTGTTAATTTTCATTCATCATTAAAATTGGTCATATTGAGATTTTCAAAACTACCGAACACTTCTATAGCTGACATTATAATTACTAAAATAATAAATAATGTGTATGTACTTTGAGTAGTTCCATCAATTATTATTAATATTTATTCAATAAGGCTATAAAGGTTGTTAAGAAGAGAAATTTTACACAGAGAAAAAGTCTGGCTCAAATCCATAACGTTCAATAGAAGGGAAGGGGACATCATAAATGGGTGTTGTTGGCGAAAATTTGGTCTTCAGAAACGAAAAAAAAATAATAATAATGAAAATAAACAAAACGGCTGCCAAAACTCGGTGCCAATCTATAGTTCTAAATGATGTCATTATTAAAAATTAATTTTTTTGTTTCATTTTTTAGTCAATGATCTTTCATATAAAACTTAAAAAAGAAACTGGAAAAATTATAAATTAAATTTTATTAACCTATCTATCATAATCATATGAAAACCTTATTCAGTTTTCATTCTATAGAATAGGAATTATCAAATTAACTATCTTCAAAATAAGGGATGAAAATACACATCTTATAACTGGGAAACTATATAATTGTAATTGATACAACAAATTGAAAATATAAACAAGTACAAATAATATTACTATGAAATAACACTACATTTTTTTTTTTTTTTAATCTATAAGTAGTGGATAGCTAATGTACTCAATTGTTCATCTATTTTACTGAATTTTTATGTTCAACAATATGTAAATAGATATTATATATTTCAAATTTAAAAAAAATCATCAACTTTCAAAGTAGGTATATTATTTAGTTATCAAGATAGTTCACGTCCACTCGCCTGATAAGTAGATACATATATTATTATATATTTTTAAAAACCAAGATATATCAAGCACATGAAACACAACTCGAAACAAATTTTTTATGGTAAAAAAAAAATATACTTTTAATAACTATTTATTATTAATATTTTTTTTTTTTTTAATCCGAACTCGAATACCATTAAAAAAATAAACATAATGCGAACAATGGTAATACTCTATCTAGATAGTGTCAAGCATTAAGTTTAAGTATAAATAAGTATAAAATATACACAAACAATGAACGAAACTCCAGTTTTTGCCAGTATCTACCTTACCTTATTGTATCGGATTACAGGCCATACCAAATATTTAATTTCCCCTAATATTATCCATCGTTGTGGCACGTCTCCAATGCAAACATCCCTTTCTTTCCCTTCGCTCCACATCACAACACCCTTCATCCTAACCACACCCGAGTAACGATATACACAACTACGGCACTGTCTCCTCTTTCTCTATCTCTCTCTGCTGTACAAATATTTGATAACGGTTTTCCGTTTTGGCTTCGCAGCGACATTTTAAAATGATTTATAACCGCAAACGTTATGCCATATTTCTGGCCACCATCGCCGCCGTGTATATCCAAAATAATAAATTATTTATGGAAACGGTGGATGAGATTTCCGTCGGTCGGTTGCTTTATCCCCGGAGGAATCTTATTATAATAATATGAGTTACGCTCGTTTCTCTTCCTAACTCATACCGACTAGTTCGTCTTGCTTCGTCGCCTGCACTCTCTCTTCTTATACACAACAACCATGAATTGTATTTAATTCACACAACAAACCCGCATCGCAGTATGTTTCGGTACAATAGGAAATCCACCAAACCCTCAGCTCGTGGTATTACGACGTGAGTTCTGACTGATGCTATAAAGTGTTTATCATTTGTCACACATTCGCTTACACCGAGATTCTGGATAAATAAAACTTGTTGTTAATTCCAGTTAGTATATTGTATATACAATGTACATATATGAATGTCTGTATATTTTTTTGGAACAATGCATAAGATCTAGGCTTCTATATGTTATACTCTATTGTAATATTTAAATTAAAAAATAGTAGATAATCAAATATAATTTAATACCATATCCAATCATCAAATTATAACTAATTGAATCTGATTAAAATTTTGTCTTAATAATTAAATTTTAGATATTTTTCCAAAGTGTAATTTTACATTTGATAATAGGTAATTACCAGTGCATAAAGTTAGTTAATTGAAATTATACAATATTATACTATAAGATATTCACACAAAAATCTTACAATACATATTACACCTTCCTACCAAAATATATAAAACTATATTTATGATATTTATTTAACTCAGTAATAAGTTTTAATGTTAAATTTGAAATACTAAGTATTTTGCATTAAAAGGAATGATACAAAGAATCAATTTAAGTTAATACAAAATTCTTTCACAAAAATAACAAAGTTGTACTATAACGTTTAAAACAAAAAATAGGTATATAATAATTATTATCTCGTTATAATAATGATAGTTTTATAGCATTCATTAATCATTAATTACAAAACTTAAAACAAAACTACCACACTGTAATAAACGAACACATTATATTAAGTTCATATTTAATATTTGCAATCAGTTTTGTAGGTATATAGATTCCTATATAACGCACAAAATACATACTGTGACCAAAGTATTTTGAAGTACTTTAATAACACAAAGTAAAAATTACACTACCAAAGAAATAATTCTAAGAAATTTAAAAGATGAAACATGTTACATGTTAGAGTAATGTTTGAAAATATTTATAACAAAATCTACTAGTTGAACTAAAATATTTCATTACAAAACTTAAGTTTAAGATAAAATAATCATATCGAATAGATAAACTAAGAATTTTATACTCACAGGAGATTTTTGAAAAAGTTAATAATGCTATCAAAAGTATAATCTATTATTATTTAAGATTGAGAAAGATAAGAACCAAATGAAAAGAAGAAAAACAAAGAAATAGTATAAAATCGTTACACAGTCGTAATTCTATACGTTCTATAATGTATAAATCCGATTATATGTCATTTACAAGGCAGTGTTTTGTATACCACTTAGGATGTCTCATTTTACGTATGGACTATATTATGGATCGAGGAAAAAATATAGAAGCAACATATCTCCGAAATACTTTTAAATGGCAAATCCTTTAGATTTCGACTTAATACTACCTAAGTAGAGAATAAGAGAGTGATAAAAATATATGTGTATTGTTTATAGATTATCTGAATAATACTAATAAATAGTATAAGTATTACGCATATATAAATATTATTTTTAATGGATACAAAATTATAATTATACACACATATTTCTTAATCGATATTTATCGTGAATAACTTTCACAAGGACAATAATGGTTACTTATTGCTACATTTTGCGGTACACGCACATAATTTTTCTTTTTTGAATGTAACAACTACGACTTTTTAATATTTATTATGAGTTTATAAGTTTATTATGAGTTATCCTTGGAAAAAGACTATCGTTGTTAGTAATAAATAACAAATATTGAAATATATTGCAGTATAGAAGAACATTTTTAGTGAACCTCTAAACACCTAAACACCGAACACAATTACAAAAAATGTTTATTATAAAGCAGAAAAAGTATTAAAATTTTAGTAAGGAAACAAAAGCTTATAAAATATCCAAGTAAATAAAAAAATTGCGCTAAAGTTACTAGAACTCTAAATCTTTAAAATATAAGTTTAACATTCCAATAATAGTTTAAAAAAATACATCATGCTACCATACGATACAAATATAATACTTTAAATATAGGTCATCCCTTTTTTTAACCACCCACTCAGAGTCAGAATACAAAAAAATTGTTTATAAAACAGTGAATAGTTATCATTCTCTTTAATAGTTAAATCGTGTAATCAAAAAAAAAAATTAAACAAAACTGTATCGAAAATAAGTTAGTTATAATAATAGCCAGCTCTTCGATATAGGTAGGTACTACACCTATACCTTAAAAGTTCATCGCAATAAAGAGTTTTTATTTTATTCAAATTATTATCTTAGAAAATTAATTTACATTAAAAAAACATTACTAAAAACTTAATAGTTCAAACTATTTACGAGTTAATATTTTACAGTATTTTAATACATCTACCTTTTGTGGAAAAAACATCTTCTCAAGTTAAATTACACACGAACATGAAACTTACCTGTAAACAAAAACAAAAAATATATTAGAAATGAAGTTTATTATTGGGATTACTTAAATAAATAAATTATTTAAATAAAGTTATTAATTGGTAGTAAGTATACAATTAAATTTATTTGATTATACATTTTTTACGTCATTAAATGCTTAATGAGCAATGACCATGTGTTAATATCTCATTTGTAAAACACTAGAGAATACTCCCCTGGGTTCAAAAGTCGAAATACTCGAGAATATAATTTTCTGCAGAAATAAAACATTGAGTGGATACAGCTCGTCAGCACTCAAATATAATGAAACAACGGATAACGTCAAAAACAGCATTCTCGTTTCGTATTTCAAGAAGGCAAAAATTGAGTACGACAACATCATACTTTCACGCGATAAATAAAACACAAAATACACACATTGTTGTATTCTTTAGAACTCAAATAATATTATTATACAATCATTCGGATTTTAAAGTAACATTTAATTTGTAATTCGATATATCGTTATTATTTATGAATAAGTATCAATATTTTAATCCAAATAGTGAATGTAAATAGATAAAACTATAAGACTCGGACGTTGTAGTAAATGCATATTGTTTTATATATTCTATAGAAATCTGTACAATACAGTTATAAGTTAAAAATCAAAAATTTAAAATGTATACAATAATAATTATAATATTATAAAAATCCATATTTAGTCAATTGTAGAGAAAAAGTACATATTTCATTGATTTTCAAAACAAATCAAAACATTATTTTATGTAGTTATTTATTATCATCATCATAAGCGAATATTTATTTGACGATAACAATGCGATGTGCACTTAATCTACATCATGCAAAGACGTCGAAGTATTATCTAATCATCTATACCCTATAGATTTAACTTATTGTAATACTATTTATTATTTATTTGTTGGTAAATGTTTGATACACCATTGACAATTTATAGTATTTTTTTAAATAATATATGGTTTTTAATTTAAAAAGATGTTTTTTTGGAATTTTGAATAAGTATTTAACATTTTTGTATGTTTACTTTGCGTGTTTTATCTCTTATAAGCTTCGAACTCTAATAATCACTTATCAATAATAATTACATTTTACACACACATAATCAACTTAACTGATCAGGCTATTATGCCGATATATTAAAAACAGCTTGAACAAATATATAGAAGAAATATTTTTTAAAGTACTAAGCTAATACATATAACTTGAGTATTAAATAAAATAATAATGGCAGTTTTATAGTTTTCATGATATTCAATATGAGTAATAAATAATATATGTTCAATATCCAATTAAATATTTGATAAAAATTTGTATCAACTACTAGGCCAAATAATATAATAAGTAGCTATATAAAAATATTTGATAGTCTCAGAATAGAGCATATATTTATAAAACATAACCACCTCGTGGCAAAAAACACTGTTAGTGTAATATGTCAATTATGTGGAATGTTTTATACTAACTTAATTCTTTAAGTTCAAAGACTCAAAAAACAAACACCAAATACCACATATTACATTATAATATCATATTATATTTTTTGGATAAGCATTATAATCTGACTTCCAATCAAACATCAACGTTATCAAATTCATAAAGAAAATTAAATACTATAAACTTAAAGCTCACTGTGGACTGATTGTAAATATAATTTTAATTGTTTAACTTACGAAATAATATAAATATAATATATAAACATATATTAAAATTATAATGCTATAAATAGTTCAAAAAAGTCAAAATATTTTTTAAAAATCAATCATTTATAGATAATTATGATAGTTATTTTACGAGTGAATAAAATTATATAGATATTTTAACTTCAAATGCTCAAAAACAATTATTTGACATCCAATAGAATTTTTTTTTTTTTTTAATATAATTTGGTGAATTTACAAAGAACCTTGCGTTATATTTTCAAATTGTAGGTATGACTACGACTATTTTTATCACATAATTTACTCTAACATTACGCGTCCGAAATAAACGAAAAAAATTAAGGATTAGAGTACTTCGAATTACGCCAAATAACAGTGACGCTCCGTTCTACTCGCGCGGCTGCACTGACAGATTACTACAGTAATTGCTTTTTCGTGTTGACACATACCACACGTCAATGGACTAGCTGGATAAGAGTGGAAATGGACTGGAGATTCACAAATTTCAAGCAGTGACAGAAACAGAACCAGAAAAAAACACTGCGAATTTACACCCTATACACTGATCAACTTTTCTATCACTTTATAACCACCCTAGTTGGCTAGTATATGCAGCATTTGTGAACAGCAAAAAAAAACAAGCCATTGATTTTTACTAAAAATCCTAGTGAATTGTCAATTTCAGAGTCAAAATCAACAAGGACTACAGCGTAAGAAATCAATAACTATACAATGGGAGATAACAAAATATAATTGCAATCACCGTTAGTGCAAAAGGCTAATATTGAAATTTGATATTAATCAGATTAATCAAACAAATTAATTGAATTAAAGTTTAAAACAATAAAATCAAAATCTCATTCAGTTAATTTTTAAATATTAAGTATTATAGGTGTGTAATAAAAATATCACGAAATTACATTTTGTTTTTACAACCAGATAGTTTATTAATTTTCATTAAAATTTCAAATTAATAATATAAACTAACACATTTCAATAACTCACAGCTATATATATATTTACAATAATAAAATCTAAAGTTGAATAAAATACAATTCTCATTGATTTAAAATACGAAAGTACTTTATTTTATTTCAATTTACGATATACGAACCATACGTTTAATTTATCTAGTAAATTGAAAAATGATTTCATGGTTTCATAAGTAAGTACAATAAATAAACAAAAAATTATATAAAAAAAAACAAATATTTGTATTTTCTTGACATTAAGTATGCAAAAAAAAAATAAAGAAAGAAATATATTCCTTTAAGTCAGTTACACGAACAATCGGTGCATCGTACTATTAAGTACCTACACATAAATTATATGTCTAAATAAGAAATATGACATCAGAACAACAGAAATAGTAGGCATAGAAATACACAAATAATCGTATACCTGCATAGTACTACGTTGATCCCTTCCAAACCGTGCAAATTTTCCCAACGGGATTCAACAAAACAGCGTCGCCTTTTAAATCCTCTAACTACTCCACAACTTTGTACCAAAAAACAAACACATAACAATAGCTTGAGCAGTATACTATTGGTCTTGTTCATATATTCAAAAATTATATGAATGTAGTGTATACATAGGTTAGGTTAGGTAAGTATAATATCAAATATCTACTTAATGTATAAATAAAGAATGTATTGGCATAAACACTATTATTTGGTTCCATGTTTTTTTAAATTATTTATCAAACAATAGGTATTAATGCACGTTTTCATCTCTAAATAATATATTTAGGCTTTGTATTTATAAAAAAAAAAAAGAACATGAAATTAATTTTGCACCTTGATACTTATGTACAAAATAAACAACAAGAAAGCTTTAAAATGTAGATATAAATTCAATACGGAAGATTTTATTGTCGACTGTATGAGAAAAATAAGAATTACACTCGTATATAATCATACACAACGGATAAACGAGCAAAAGATAAGGTAAACCGTTTTCATCGAAAATACTAAGCAAACATACAGCGGTAAACACCAATTTAATTTTGTCCCTGTGCCATTATTTATAACAGAGTTTTAAACGTGAAAATAAAGTTAATATAAGACAAACACAATTATTTCACAATGATAACTACAATACATTAGCCAAACAAAAAAAAACATGACTTTTAAGAAAAATTAAATACCTGATTTACAATCAATAAAAAAAATAAAATAATACATATTTTAAAAGCTCTAAAAAGTAAACGATCCCAAGTTATTATTTTAAATGCATTCATCTAGCTGATGACTACAAAACATATTTAAATACATAGTATAATATTGTCTTAGAAAAGACGTTCAAATAAATCTGAGCGAATAATAGAACCATATGAAAAATGCTACATGCCAAATGTTCCTAGACTAATAAATTAATTACAATTTTATACCTGAAATAATGTTAAGTTCGAGGTTAGGTTAGGTAAGTTTGATACCTCATAATACATTTGTAAATAGAAGAAATCAAGTATTTTTATTATACTGAGTATTTAAAATTGTATATGACTTATTAATTTATGTACATTTTAGTAAAATAAATGCGTGATGATAATTATAATTATATAATTGAGTGTCATTTTGTTTATAAAGCGAGTGACTTGTGTTTTAAAGATACTTATCATATACAATAACGATAATAAATAATCTATAAGGTGTTTATAAACAATAATTAATAAAACAAACGAGTACAACAACAGAGACCATAAAAAAAAAAAAAAAATAAAATTGTGTCGTGAATAACGATTTGTATACACAGCACTAAAAATTCATCTTTGGATATTTTACATAATACATTTCATATAACCAACAACGGTGATGGAACCTGTCAACACCTTCGATATTATACTGTTGACCCTGTGAAATTCAATAGAATACATAATTCCTCTTCCTTGCTCATTCGATATTTGCTTTTTATACATGTAAATCGGTAGTGAATATTAAATGATACGATGCTATCGTATCACTCGGAAGTTGCGTGACCTCCTCCGTTATTGTCAATATTTTACACGTTCACATATACTCACACAACTTCGCGGAACTTCCGGGCTTTCAGACACATTTTTTTCACGTGCTAACTATTTTAATATCCGCCGATAACCTAACGCTCACATATTTTTCCCCACTTCCCACCATTTCCTGCACTTCTATCTCCAGCAATACTAAACTTTTCTCTTAAATCAATAACGGTAACGTCCAACCCTATAATACGGCTATATAGTAGATATATTATGTATCGTTTTATTTTATTTTCACTCTCTATATTACGTAACCCACCCACAGTCCAATAGCCAACAAATTATTCACGTGAAATTCGTTAAAAATGCAATAACGAAAATATGTGCAAATTAAAATAACTACACGTTACATAATATTAACACAACTATTGGAAATTACAATTGAATAAAAAATATATATTTGATAGCCGATAGATAATTTCAATTAATAACAACTTATTAAAAAAAAAAAAAAAATTAAAAATTAAAATTAAAATCAAAAATAAGTTAATCGTAAAAAACAAATTGTGTGAATCATATTTCTAATTAAATTGCAATAAAGGACATTCAAAAAATTCCTTGTTATGGTAAACTATGTGGATCTGTATCACTGATGTGATACACCAGCTACAAAATACCAGTTTTTCTAAAATTAGAAAAAGACCGCAGATTTTTAGTAATACCTATTCTTATAATTTACTCCATTTAAATATATCACATAACCTAAAGCCTACTTACATCAACATTCAATTTGTATTACTTACATAAGACTTAGAACGATAACTCTATCTACTCGATCCGTTAAATGAATATGATTGATACACCCCTCTGTTATTTATTTTATGAGTCTATAAATAATGTTAAACTCGAATTTTAGAAAGTCATGCTAGTTGTATTTTACTAGTCCCTACAAATTAAAATACAAATGTAAGCCTTTAAACTAATTCAAATTACTCAATAAAAAAAAAATATTAAAAACAGTGGGAAATTTAAATACCGTAATGACACAGGACCGATAACTGCCATTGTTTTCAAATTCAAATCACATCAAAGTGGACCTATACGAAAAGTTTTATGAAGGAATAATGATTAATAACTTTTTGTAAGCTGACACTTTGCTCTCAGCATTGGGTATAACAAGAAGGTTTTTGAGTGCTCTTTCCGAGTTGGAATCACCCGAGTAGAGTTGAAATGAAAAGTCGACAGTGGTCTATCGGTCGATCACCGCTGAAACATCATTTAAACAATCCTGCAGTACATTATAATCCTCAAGTATATTCACTTTGCTAGTCAAAACCTTTTAGGAATGAACCAGAACACAAAAATAAGAATATTATACTTAATACTATTCGAGTAATAATATGAAAACTACTTATCAATTATTATTTCCAACTATAATACAATATAAAACAATGCAGTGATTAAATTCGATTTAAGTAAGATAATTGAAATCTTAAAATCAAATTTCTCGTATATATAATAGTAATAAAATATAAAATAAATTGTACACAATTATTTTCTTATATTTTATTAAATCATTGTACCTATTTTAAGATAGTGTGAGCAAATAAATAAAAACTACAACATTCATTGGAATATTGTTAGTATAGACTTTTTATACTTATTATCTTAATGGGTTAGCGAATATCATACAAAATATAATATAATACCACAACTGTCTTCCCTAAACAAATAGGTATGTTTAAATATTATATTTTATTGAAATGAATGAATTTTATATAATATACATTATTTATTCAAATGAATTCTCAAGTGAAACAGATTAAAGATTAATAATAATATTATACAATATGTATTTTATTTTGGAAGTTTAATATTCTATTTGTATGATTCTTAATGTCAAACAAAAATATCCGATACTTTTCATAACCAATGCGTACAATGTACATGTTGCTAGAGTTCTTGTAAATTCTACTAAAAATGTAACAAATATAATATTTGGTGAAATAGTATGAAATGATAATATATTTCAATATTATGTATTGAATAATAAACTTTTAAAAATTGTATTTATTTATTAAAATATCACAAGAAAACCTGAAAATTACATGCATTTAATCAAAGTAAATAAATTAAAATATTACCGAAAACAAATAAAAAATAAATTAAAAACATAATATAAGTTTTCTCGATTGTATATTTAATATTTATTTATACGTTACCGTTATTAATTAGTAGCAGGTGTTAGATTTTTTTGTATTTATAACTTTTATACTAGGAATTTCTTTAAAAACATAAATAACTTCTAGTTTTTATTATAAATATGAGATTTTTTTCTGTGTATAATGTACATATTAGCTGTTTTATCAAGAACTTATAAACTAAAATGTATGTAATTGGCTTACAATTCGTGACGTTTCGTAGGTATGTTTTAGAATAATCGGACAGGATGATTTGATACATTCATCTAAAGGAGAATGCATATATTCAAATGGGAAATACAAGGAACAAAGGAAAGTTGAAAAAATATAATAATGTATTACTATATGTATATTGTATAAGCTGCTGGAATCACAAAGGGGTTTGAATGATGACCGGGTGTGGTAATGTGCAACAAGAAAACGGTTATAGGGTAGGAAGAGAAGGTTAGAGATATAATTTTGTCTTGTACGATATGCGTCTGACGTTAAATTATGCGCATGATGATGCGAAATGTGCCGGCCAAGATCGTATTTAAATCTCGTAATTTCTCAGCTTGTGTGCCAGTTGGTGGTAGGAGACATGATTCGTAATTTATGTGCTTCTCAGAAATGTGCCAACGATAGGGAAAAGATCCACCTCCTCCTCAGTCATGGTCGTAAACAGAAAGAATTCAAAATATAATATGGTCGTCGAGAACAATTTGAAAACAAAAAATAAAATGGTGTTACGTATTTGAATATAATATATGCATGTACATTATATATTGTATATTGTATATTGTATAATTTGTATACGTATACAAATAATATTTAAAGGTTATTCACGTTATAAAGATAATTTCAGTTTTACTTGAAGATATTATTATTAAAATTAAATTATGTTAAGATTTGCACTATTCGTATGTTATATTTCATGGAAAATTAACACCTAACATGAATTGAATAAAGTAGCATAATGCATTTTGAATATTTCTTACTAATATTGTTTTAGCATGAAACTTTTTGTTTCTGTCGATCATACAAATTATATTGATTATATTACATAAAATAAAAAAATACCTACAGTTTTTTATGTTTATTAATGCCGTATGTTCAAATATAAAGTTATTGGGACTTAAATAATAGCAATATAGATACTATTATATATACATATATATTGTACAAGTTAACAAAAAAGTATTAAAATTGTTTGTAATACTTAACTTTCAAAATTATTTCTAAAAGAATAGTTTTCCAACAAAAATATTGTTCACAGTGAGTATAAATGTAGTGTATTAAGTATATATATATATATATCAAATACTTCACAAAAATATTTAAGCAAGACCTAAGTTAAATTGTAAAAAAAAAAAAAAAAAGTAAAATAACTTCAAATAACATTTTATAAAAATATTAGAGAATCTACTCAAATACTTTTCAAATAATTATAATTTTTTAAATATGTATACAAAATACAAGTATTCGTTTTATACAACCATTATCCTGCAATTATTCTAATATCATCATCTGTACTGGATCTAG
>VUJU01000907.1:25988-63301 GCA_009835225.1 Aphis craccivora
ACTATCTAAAAAATATTTTTAATGAATAATTCGAAATACGTTTAATTTAATATTATACCTTCGTACACATCTTGTACAATATAAATTAATTAAACTACAAAGTGGAACCAAATTAGATGAAATATAATTGTACGGTTATCTAAAGTTATTATAACCATGGGTCACCGTTAACTCCAAAATAAGGGCCACAGTACTGCGTAATATTAAATATCGGATAGGGTGCGAGAACCAAAGGAATAGTTGTTTTCATCGCCGCAGTCATTAACGATAAATCGAATGAGTCACACGCGAAGCCCCCACTACTCTGCTAGAACTTATAGAAGGAACGTGTGAGGATTAACAAAACAAATACAGAGGCGTCCAACAGAGTGCTTTACAGTAGTGAAAAGCACAGGGCCGTAAACAAGAAATTACATTATCATCAGCCAATAAGGTGCGTTAGTACGTACGAGGAAAGGGAAGCTATGGTAGTTTTAATTTAAGGCGGGAAATTTGCATTTTTTTGCGTGGGATAATGTAAAAAAACCTAATCGGGCAGAAATATTGGAAAATTTAATTACAAATTTAATTTTAATATTTTTAAATACACTTACTGAAAATTTAACGAAATACAATGTTTATGTAAGAATTGTATACAAATATATAAACAACGAAATTATATGGGAATGCTATAAGTTACCAAACGTAATGAGAATATTTTAAAAAATGGTAAATTTTAATTTATGGAAAAAAAAAATTATACATTACTTTTTGAGTGTTAGGGTACCAATAAATTTATATAAAAGCACGAAATATTAAAAACTGTAGTGTTAATAAAATAAAATACCATAATGTTTTCAGTAAACCATAATTTAAGATAAATGGGTATGTGAGTACCAACCTATTTAGTATCATTTATGCATCACATGAAAAAAATATTATGATTATTAATAATAGTACCAATTTATTTTTAATCGTTTTTATTAAAAAATACACCTAGATCACTGATGCCATTAACTGATTTTGATACTACTTACATTTTGTTATTATATTTGGTGTTTTTTTTTCAGTTGCTAGGTATAAAAATATTTTAATCAATTTCATTTACGATTTTATAAAAAGAATTTTTGTTTTAACATTCTTCGTTCGAAAAAAGTCTTGTGGTGACTATCATTATTATCATTATTAAATAAAATGTATCAAATTAGAACGGAAAATTATATTTAAACACTAATTATTTTATGTACCTTGTTACATTTTCTTTTAATTTACTTAAAAAGTACATATGATGAGTTAAAAATATTATATAATTTTGAACAATTTATACATATTTTTAACAAATTTAGGAGATAAACAAATCCTAAATAATAAATTATATGTACCTACTTTTGTCACATCATAATGACTGATATTACAAGTTTACTTTTGACTATATAAAAGATTTGTTCCCCTATTCATTTTATTATTGTCCATTAATTTTAAACATGAATAATCATAAACATATGAAAAAAAAGATATTAAATACAAGTAGGGAAGAAAGAATAACAAAATAAGTACCTAAAGAAACATATTTTACCAAAAAAATTATAGTGATTTATCTAGACCAAAAACGTTCAACTTTATCAACAATCGTACCTTATTAGATATATAAGCTATAGACAACAAATTATATAAATTAGATACACAATAGAATACAACAGAATAAATATTTTCTTTTTGACTACTACAAATTCCAATTTTAGGATAAATTATCTAAACATTAAGTGATATAATTGATGACGTATTCTACATTTTACCATTAAAATATCAGACTGTAGATAAATTATAACGTGTAATTGTTAAATCAGCATCAAAAACTAGTTATTTTTAGTTTTTTCACCATATTCACAAAAATAAACATTATTAAATAAACAGTGCACAATCAGATGAAAAAAAAACCACTTAGAGGAACATTTTGGCATGCATCCCGAAATGAGGAACGGATATTGTATCCGGACATAGTAAGGATTGAATAATTCATAAGTATTTGCTCATGGGTTAGATATATATTATATTATGTTACAATAGTTAAGAAACAAAAAAGTTTTTAATGTTAAATAAATACTTATCACTATATTAAAACAAAGCATCAAAACTATTATTCAATTTACCGGCTAATATCAAGTCTAATTGTAATACACTACATACAATCAGAAGTGAATAAAAATACATTTTTTCCTCAAATAAACACATATAAAATAATCAAATACTTTTATAGACAAATTATTATATACTATTTGAGAATACCAAGATAATTAATACTTGTACATTTTCATTAACAAGTTGATAGATACCTATGTAACTTTTAAAATAGCTGTTAGTTTGGAAGTTGAACAAATATAGGTGTCTTTCATAGAAAAAAACAAGAATTATTTTAAATTTCAAGATACTTACTTTATAAGACAATTAATTCACATATTATACAATACTATTATATTAGTTGAAAACCTAAAATCAAGTTAAAATATTTAAAAATATTTCAACACAACATATTATATTGTATCGATTGAATTATATAGAATTCATAATATTATGAACAAATAATAACATATTATATCGAATGACAACTCTGTAAAATTGACAACTGCATTATTCAACAACTATCTAATGAAATATAACAGAATTGAGTGGTTGGAAAAAAATAAAAAGCGTATAACATTTTTAGAATGGGGATCTTTTCACTATCTGACATGCTAACGATCGTGTTATATACAAGAATGGCATCTGAATTCAATTTGCGAAACGACGTCCGCGGAACACTGCCTTTCCATTATTTGTCTTCGGCAAGATAAGCGATAAAACTTTTGTAGTCACTGGGGAGATCTTTAAACTTTTTACCCAACACCAAAAAAATATATCTATTCGTCATAACTACAGATAATGTCAGTATTTGCTTACAAAGAAACAATCGTGGAATATACGCAATTAATTCTTTGAAAACACGATTATAAACAAGCAGATAGCATTTCACAAAAATTAATTATAATACAAACCACAATATAGCAACCGGATGTTTATTGATAAAATACAAAATTAAATGACTAACAAAACAGTTAAAATATGTGAAAAGGGTTCCGATGAATTTACCAGCAAACGAAAATAGTACACAAATAAAAATACTGTCCTTTCAGTTGTCATGACGTTTGGATTCCAGATAAGCAATGTACTTGTGAGGCTGAAACATATGGAAAACTTTACTAACGGATAAAGTGATTGATGATGGTACCGGCGTTGCGGCAGCTAAAGGTTTTTAGCGGTTAAAGAGATAAATTGTGTGCGACTGATAGTATAAAAACCTCTAAAAATACATATATTTTTATTTTTCCTGCCATCCAAAACCAAAAAGAGGGAAACCTATTTCTGATATGCGACAATGTTGAAAAGTTTACATACGCTGATGAAAATCATAAATTCTGTTGTCATCCTTTTGTTAAGCACAGGACCATCAAATAAAATTCTTGTACATATATATTATACACAACATACGTACTACTACATATAAATAAACGAGACGAGTACCTATATGAACCATAAACAAACAGTTCATGGATGAAAGGGATAAAAACAGTAACTGTTTTACCCTTTCAGTGGGTTTAAAAAATATGAATCATGAAGCATACATACAAATTTCAAAAAATTATGGCTTCTATTATTATTCACATGACATTCAACATTACTTTTTATATAGAATTTATTTTCGTTAAATGCATGTAATAAGTTCAACTTAAAAACAAACTATAATACCTACAGTAATTGTTTAATTTTTAAAAATTTAGTTTCTTATTATAAGTAACTTTTTCAATCATTATAAAATTTGGTTTTAAATTAAAAGATACTTGCAAACTGGCCCATTGTAGGCAATTCTACTATGATATCACTATTTTAAAAATATTTTATATACATATAAGTAATACGAAAAATTATATATTATCTTTTAAATTTTAATCAACTTGTTCATACATAACATACTATTGGAATTATGCGATTTTTATTAAATCAAATTGATAATGTATTTAGTTAAATATTTGGAAAGGTTAAGAAGTGTAATAATTTACTTTAAAATGAAACAAGTAAAAGGTTCAACAAATATGTATAAGAAAAAAAAAACATAAACATTTTAGTGTTAACCATTCTATAATTTGTATAGTATTCATTTAATACAATATAATAGTATATAATAATTACACAGTACAATCAAAGTACTTAATAGAAAATTAAACAATTTAAATTATTATGATACCTAATAAATTAAGATATAATATACAGAAGCCCTTAGTTTCATATAAAATAATGCCACTTCGACTAAAGAACTAATTACTTATATTAATGTTTGATCATTAAATACTTTTAAAAATATATCATTTAAACCACTAATTAGTACAATTATTTCAATTCATATCAATGACTTTAATTCAATTAATTAGCCTTCCGAGAGATACAATCCAAAGCATCTCTGTTGACTACAGTCATAAAGATAATATAAAATACCACTCTTGATTGGTTGACACTTAGAGTCAAAAGTACGTTATATGTGAAAAAGCAGGAAAATAATAAAAAAAAAAAGTAGTAGAAAAAAAACAAAAACAGAACATAAAAGTATCTCGTTGTGTTTTCGTGCTCATTTAAAAGTCAAATTCGTTTCATAGATACGCGGATGAGCGTGCACACGCACCTCCTCTCTAAAGCGTTATTATTAAAGCCTCCCGGACAAATAACAATTGCGGGAAGAGATGGTTTAGCGGTTCAGTACGGTGATTTCTACAAAAAGTTTTCGCGGACGGTATTATTAAAGTTTTATTTGCAACCGCGTACGTGCATGGATGTATGAAGCTAGAGCAAATAATATACATGTACGTCATATGCAAGCATAGTCCTATTAGAACACCAGCACGTAGTGATTCAGCGTAGAATAATGATTATTCATTTCTACATAAAAAAATGTAAAAAAAATGTTTTTGAAGATTTAATATTAACTTTTCGTGATATAGAATAACAAAACGGATCTAATAGAATCAATGAAAATAAAAATAATATTTGAATATAATATTAATTTATATCAATAAACATCACGGACGTAGTTTCCAATTACATAACGGTACACCAACAAATCGTATGGCAGCTTAAAAGAAAGCATTATATGTAAAGCATCATAGTACAATGGACATGAATATTTTTTCCTCTGATTATAGACACGTGGAAATTAGAAAATTACCTCAGTATTTAAATACCTATATAACAAGGGTACCTAACAATATTATTAACTAATGATAAATAATCCCGGGAAAGAACCCTAAATAAGTACCAATGAACAATCGTCCTTTTCCAAAGGTACAACATTAATGTTACAAAATATAACATTATATAATACTAGTATATTATGTTTACATTTATCTCTACTTTATGCACTGCACAACTTGTCATATTCACAGAACACTCGAGAAACTTCAGTTTTCAATATTTATTTAGCTTTATTTTTTTCTTTTCTTTAAAATAAGAAATTTTTATAAAGCATATTGTTCTATTTTATTTTTTTTCTTCAACCTTATTCAGCCACAAAATATCGATCGTAAAGTATACTAAGTATATAGTATTACATTTCTCTAAAAAACATTGCACGCTATATTTTTGAAAATATAAAATTACATTTAGGATCTTAAAAAATGTTGCCTTATAAATAGCAAAATATGAATTTTTTTAAATTAATATATGGTACATGTATTGGTATCTCCGATTTATTATATTAAGTTTTTTTGCAGGGCACATAATGATATATAAAACTGTTCTTATTTCACAATAAGAAAATACAATTCAAAGAAATATTAAAACATTAATAGGTATATTCAGTATTTTGTAAAAAAAAATATTATGTTTATTTCAAAAAAATAAATATTTAAATAGAAATCTTCGAGATCGATTGTGTATTACATGTAATCACTGCTCGCGTTAATTAATATATTGTACTTTAAATTATACTAACGATATATCTTTAAAAGACATTAAAAAAATTAATGTACCTATCAAGTTATAATGAACAAACCACTACCCAGGAACAAAAATACAACACACTTTTTATATTTCTACAGTGTACAATTTACTAAACTAATTTGTCATTCAGCATTTTATATTGACTTTTATTTTACAAATTTAATTTTAAAAAAGAAAATTCTAACATTTTATTACCACAAAAAAACCTATATCAGATAAAGTATTACCAGGAAACGCGTACTATCTAACGTTAGCATTACGGCACATATTATATATAAGATGTCTAGAACAAATAAATTTTTCCTCTACCATGGTCGGTAAAACTAGTGGTTTTCAAGCCACATAGAAAAATAAGAAAACCCTATATTGGTCGGAGGGGCAAACGGCTAAAGGGCGTGCTCTGCGCCAAGTACGTGATCGGACTTCGGTGTATTGTATGAAATCTAAGGTGGAGGGATAACGATTGATTTTTCCGATATACATTTGATGGTGACGATATAAAGAACAACGTATATTGGCAATCCAATTATTATATACTCCTAAATGAAAAAATAAAATAAAATTAATGTTGGCTAAGTACTTTTGGGAACAAAACAATAATATCATCAAACAAATTAACGAATACAAAGACATTAGGTAAATAGTTATACTCCGTATGTACAACACAATATTAATACAATGTGGAATTCCAGGAAAAATCTATAAAAACCATTAATTTTGATGAATCAAAGTAGAATTTTTTGAACAAAATTTATAAAATATTTAAATTAATAACCTAACTTTTAACGTTATAGGAATTGTTTCTTTATGTTCAACATTTTCGTAAAATGTATGGTTATATATTAATGTCTTGATTTTAGTAAAGCAAACTACTTATATAGGTAATTGAACTATTTATAATTTGATCTATTTGGTCAAATAATTTATTTGCAATTGCACTTAAGTAGTTTTTGTTTCTTCGAGTTCATTAATTATAACTTTTGAAAATTCTCCATTATTGTTTTTATTAAGTTCTGGGTTTGAATTATTTAGACCATAATCAATTTGTATTTCTTTAATATATATTTTATTGTCAAATAATGTTTTATTAATACTTAATACTTTTTTGTTTGAAATTAAAGGTTCCTCCAAATTTGTCTAGGTCTACTCTCTCTTAATAATCTTGATCTAAAATACTCTATGGTTCCTGTATTTTTTAATCCTTTTAAATTCATATAAATTAATAAATTATGATTTTTTTAAGTATATATAAATATCAGTGAATTTAGTAATTATTAATCTGAAATATTTTCATTATTTATATCATAATTACAATTTAAAAATATAAATAAAATAGTAAAACTAAAAAAAAAAAAGTTTAGATTAGTACAACTTTTATATATTAAAATAGAATGTTATATAATTAGGTTTTCACACATACAAAAAAAAAAAATACCTTTAGATTTAAATTATCCAAAACACTTGAGAAATTCACTGAAATACTTTTATTAGTATCAAAAAAAAAAAAAAAGATGTACACTAAAATACACTACCCGATACGCATAAACACACAATGGCCAAACAAACAAAGAAAAATGTCTCTAACTCTGCATTTCAAACCTACGTTGGACGCCACCTTGTATTTACCAATACAAGTGAATCACGCTAATATTTGAAACATCCTACCCTTGTACATTCTAAGGCAATGACCATACCCGAAATTTAGTTAAGCAAGCACTATCACCTTATAATGAGATACAATGGTATATGTATATTATTTATTATACATTTCTTTAAAACTTATGAACATATGATATATATATATATATATATATAGGCACACGATGTAAGAACTTTTGAAGGTAAGGACGTCGAACAATTAACAAGAGTATAACACAAAATATAGCTGTCATAAACACTTTTATAATGAAACAGACACATAAAATATATATAAGATGATATTTAAGCCACGATAATAGCACACACGTGACTATCAAGTACTCAATTTTTACCGCACAAACGACAACGACCAGACTCCCTATGCATGCGTGTAAGGCGGTCTTTAATGTTAAATAGGTACTTTGCCATCTCAGCACATCTCACTTTATCGGTTCAACCTACATTAACTACTTACTAATCTAAAATATATTTCTATGTACATTTTATACAATAATATTTATGTCTATTAACGTAATATACAACACTATATAGTGACAAATACGAATCGTATCCTACACATTCGACCAATATAAAAATAAATTCAAAATCTGGTAAATTTATATGGATGATGAAATATTTAAGTAAATTAACTTATTGAAATGTTGATACGTACCAAATATTCTTTCTATACGCCTACAAAAAATGTATTATAGACCATATCGTATTGCTTTTATATCAATCATAATAATACCCCAAAGATAGTTCATAATAATTATATACAATATTATATAATATATTTTTTTTATCTATAATAAAACTGTTGTAATTTTATCTATCTTTCTAAATGAGAAATATTGAAGTTAAAATATTAAATTTAGAATTAAGTTAATAAATTATTCTTGTTTTGAATATAATTCTTATTTTTTTGTTGTACGAGTATGATCCATACCATTTAATATCTATAAATGTATGCAACAAATTAATCACTATTATTACTACTATGATTTTGCTACCTATATGTGAGATTGTTAAACAGAGATTAAACTTTATAATACATTTTTATATTTTTTTGACTCAAATATATTATATAAAAATTGTACTAGTATACTATCCCGATAATATCTATTTGAAAAGCCCAAGTTGGTACATACTTTTTAAAGTATTTAAAATAAATGAATTTTGTATTAATATGATAAAAATAACAAGAATGAGTATATAAAAAAAAATTAATTAACAAAATGCACTTACTAAGGGTTGATTCTAAAATTAAAAATAATAAAAACAGTATATTTAATTTTAATCACATAGGTACTAGAATTAAATATTATAAGAAGAAGTTAGTAAGAGTTAGATGATTATTACATTTTTATATTTAATTATTGACTAACGAATAAAAATAAATGTTAAAACGACTTCCTTATAATTAGTAAAGAAATCTAATTCTATTTATATTATCTTTCATACCTCATTCGAAAGAAAACAGTTTAGGTTTTTTTATTATTAGTGTAAGGGATGAATATGAAATTAAAAAGGAAACATTAATTTTACTCAGAAGCTACAAAAAGTATTCAAATAGTTTTAAATAATACTTTCCAAACTTTTATTCGTTGAAATATCAAGGAGATCAATGACAAAATAATTCTTTATTCATCTCGTGAAACTTACCTAAAACAGAAACAAACAGTAAATTAGTATTTAAAAGTTATAAACCATTGTTATTCAAGATTATCAGTATACAAGATATTTCAACAAATAAACTGATGAATGGTCAAAGATTAGCGGTTATAATGATTTTGTTATAAGGTAAAAACAACTATTTAAATATCCCCACGCACTGTTCCAGCAAAACTTGAAACCTCGCTTAAAATAATATCTCAATATTATTTTTTTTTATACTGAAAGAAAAACTATTTCAGTTGGACCATTACTAATCTATATGTATTTATTACTTACAATTTGTTTTAAGTAAATACAGCGACGATTTTTCACATACATTATAATATATAATAGTTATAATCGTTTTGAATGGTAAACAATAATAATACTATATATAACATATTGAACTTTCTTACTGTCTACTTACATGTTCTATAATCTACCTTTATAGTATTAATCATAGAGCTAATATATCTAGAAAAAAAAGTATGTTTTTTAAGTAAATAGGTAAGTGTAATACCATATAACTTCAGGGTTGATGCCATTTCTATAACATAAATGCAATAAAAATATACAACTCAACTACTATGCTATTTATATATATATATATATATATATTATATAGTCCTATTTATTACAAATAAAATTATTATAATACAATAAATAATCTCCTAACATTTAAAACTTAATGTATCAATATAAAATTACAGATAAAAGAAATCACGTTTTAATAAAATAAAAATTATTTTATATCCTTAAATTTTCTGATTATCGTTCTTTTTTCTCCATAGTTTATTTAACGATAAATACTTCACACAATATTATAATGACTGCTTAGAAAAAATATATCTGAGTTTAATAAAATATTTCATGAATAATAATACCTATTTTATTATATGTTTAAATGCCAAAGTTATAAAAATACATGATCTAATTAACCAATCAGAACCATTTAATATCTATTATAATATAATCAATATGCTTATAAGAATGAGAGGATGTCATCATTTATCCTATTCGTAACAATTCATATTATCAAATATTATCTGATATACAATTTATTACTCAATAAAAAAATATTATTTAATATCATTACTTTTATTAATCACAATATACTGATAATAGTATTGTGACTGTGGTTATGAAAATCAATATTTTTTTATCGCAATATTAAACCTTAACTTTTAATGTATTATAAATATACTTTTATATTTCTATAAATAATAAATATGAACAAAAGATATTTTGAATTTACAAGCTAACGATATATAACACCGATACCAATAAAGTTATGTGCTAATAAGAATAAAATGTATTATGTCTTCATTGATTTATAATTATTAATTAATAATTAACCGTAAACAAACGTAGATCAAGCACTTTTGCCTCTCGTTGAATGTTAGACTCAAATTAACGAAAAAAGCTTTTAAAATCTAGTCCACTTAGTAGATTTTTTTCTTTCTCAATGCCCTCTTTACCAGCAAACATTTACTATGCCTACTTGTGAAACAACTACATACTGAATGATAAATTATTTAAACATAACAAGTAAAACTTTTATTTTTAAAATAAAGTATACTTTTAATATTATATATATATATATATATAAATTTCCTCAAATTAGATTAAAAACAAGACTGATGAATGATAAACTTTATTCTTTATAATTGCCTTGAATATTTCAAATATGATTATGAAGTTGCTAAATTAAATAAACATTTTTATCAATGATATAAACAATGGTCGAAAATTGAAAGTTAATAACATATTATTAGTTCAATATGTTAAATTTTTAGGTAAAAACTGTTAGTCGCTGTTAACATGTTTTCCTGTAGTTGTAGAATTTATGATTTAAATATATGTATACTTTTTTCTGAAATATAACCTGGGTATAAACTCACTCCAATTAATATTATTTTCCATGTTTGTATAGAATGTATGACAAGCTTGTACCATAAACAGTTTGACACACTATTTAAGCGTACAAATTATCAGCTTAAAGTAAAAAAAAAAATTTTCATTTTTACTTCTATGCGACTTTCTTTCAAATTAACCTCCTACAAATGTAGGTATAGTATAATTTCCTAAGGAGCATCGTCAATAGGCGGCTTCTACATCTCAAATCTTCAATGTATGTATTTACTTATATTAACGTTTAAGCTTATTTTACTTAATTTGTATGGATTGTATCAAATAAAAAATAAAAAATAAAAAATTTACTCCAATCCTACACGAATACACATAGCACTCACGTAAATAGTATGAAATAGAAAATATAGCGTTTTTATATAAAAATTTGAACGTGAGTGTTAGCTGACACAAAAGATTAACCGTTTACATATTAGGATAAAATGAATTATAATGCAAGTCCTAAAACCGGATGATGCCAGATTTCCCATCCCCACTCATATGTTGATGTTATTCAAATCCTTTTCAAGCGGCACACACATGTGTTGAATAGTTTAATATCCAAACGCGAACAGAATATTCAAAATAAACATTTAAAGACGGCATTCACGGATACAAGTTAAAAACCTACCATTGTATCGTCTGTGTTACTATATTGCTGTCCATTAATGGCAAAAATGTATAGATTTATGTTAATTTTAACTGCAATATAATGGTTTAAAAGTTTAATTTCAGTTCGAAAATACATCTTCTGAGCCGTAATTATTTTTTTATTGCATTAATGGAAATTAATTTAATAATCAATCAATCTTTGTAGCCTAAGATTTTTTTAATGTTAATTTACGCGTTGATTTAAACAATTTTTATAAACAAAATATAAATTATTTAAAAAAAATAAACGACAATGTAGATATAGAAGTAACATCTTTTGTTTACTTATATGTTATTAAAATATAGAATGGATATTTTTAGATTCTTCGATAAATGTTTTATTCGCATTTCAGTGAACAAAGTGATATTGTGTAAAAAAAAAAAAAAAGATTTAAGTAACTTTGACACAACGGAAATTGAAAAATTATATGTTTCTCCTCTCCGTTAGTTAATATTTCTCTAGCATCAAATAAGACTTGTCAAGTATGAATGCACGAACGAGTTTCTCTTTCTATTTCAAAATTAAATTAAAATTTAAAAGTTTAGAAGACGTTTACAGCGGATGATAGGAAAGGAAATGAAAAAGGAATAATAAAGGGAATGGATACAATGAATTAGGTCAATAGTACCATACACTGAAGGATATAACTTCACTATTTGCGACACGAGTAGAATTAGAGAAAACTTGATATATATTATTCAAAATACGTTCGTGATGGAAAGTTTGCGTGCAATGTGTATAGGTGGTATATACATATTCCCGAGGTCCCTTGAAGACTTTACCACGCGATAAGGATAAAATAAAAAATACTTTGTAAACATACGAAAATAATAATGATTATTAAAATGTCACGAAAACAACAATATTTTATATACATCACAAATGTTTGAAACCAAAAACTCATCGTGAATATACATGCGTTGAACAGAAGTTATATACTACACTATACACGCTTCCATAATTGACGAATAACGTTGATAACATATTGATCTAAGACTATGTACATTTAGAAAATAATTTATATAATTTATAATAAAAAAAAAAACTTTTAAAACACTATACTCGTACTTAAAATAACATAATCATTCCAATTCTGTGTTACGAAAAGTTTACACCATTAAATAAATAAATTAAAAATACTGTTTTAATGTTTTACGTGAAACTTTTTATATACTATAAATTATAACAATAAAAATACTAAAATTCGCATAGTTTTCTATTTAGAATACAGTATACATTTGAATATTTGAATTTTAATTTAAAGACAATCATCTTACAATATTCAGCTAATAATTAGATTAATGTATCTAATATTGATAAATATACTAATTTTTTTTCAGTTCGATATACCTACATATTTATGGAATTTTTCATGTCACTTATTTTTAATGAAACTAATTGAAAATGTATATTATACATTGAATAATAACAAATATAATATTAGACAAAAATAATCTTTTACATTTCAAAAAAAATCATTATTTAAGATTAAAAATCTGATGAGTATGCTAGGTGAATTACTCTGTACATAAAATATTCACATTAGTAACTATAGCTACAATATACTTAATATTAAGTACAATAGTATGTGCCTTTTATCATATAACATTCATATGTCGACTATGCGTGACCACTCTGTAAAAAACGACTAAGTGGCATACAATTTACAAATTTACCACAATCACATTATACATAAACATTAAACACATAGACATAGTGAAAAACTTCTTGTTATAATAGATATTATAATAGACGAGGGAAAAAATGCAATCAAGACCCTTATAGAGGGTATGATGTCGTATCCTCATTGTTATACTCCCGCCCTCGGACGTCTAATAAATTATGTCCATGCCAAAAGTTTTTATATATGCTCGATGTATGTTACTTATATCAAACTAGATTTGTTGTCAAACTAAAATGTGGTTAAAGAAAGAGGAGGAACAGATTTTTGGCAAGAAATATATCGTTTTTAACAGTACACATAGAAAACCCTCCTATCGTAAAAGGCTTTTCAAATTATTTATGACTACTCGTGTGGTCATTTAATGAATTTCTTCTCATTTTCCTTTTATCGAACCGTTGTTAATACCCATAATTTAAACTGTCCGATTTACGATAATTCTTTATGACAACGAAAAGAACAACTGAAAGGCTTTGGTTTTTTTTTATTATAAAATATTAACAAATAGCTAAATCCATATAGCTTTGCGGATAAACATACCAACATGATCAAAGATTTAAACAATAAATAAACTGATTTAATTATATTTATGTTTAAAATTATATATATTATAAACAATATAAAAGTAAATAATCTAACAAACTTAAAAATAAATATCAAAGAGCCGGAAGAGGAATATGAAATTCAAGTGTCGAGTAAAACAACTCACAAGTAACTCATACATCATAAATCATTAGTTGTCGGGTATATACAACATTGCTATTACTATACATGCATATTGTATAGTAATAATTATGATAACTGCACAAACACGTTTTGAGATAACTAAAACTTAGTTAATTACAATATTATGATTAAATTGTATTAAACTAACTGGTTCTATTAATAAAAATTACAAATATAAAATTAAACTAAACTTGATAATAAATTTATAGCTAATAATGTTTTTCCTTTAAATAATATTAAATATATATATATACCTACGTAATATATTAAGTAAAATTATCATCTCTTGAAATAATTTTATTATTATTATTATTATTATTTTTTTTTTAACAAGAGTTTAAACAAAATAACTTAAATAGATTTGTTAAAAATGATTATGCCATATATTTTATCATTTTTTTTTTCGTAAAATGTTGGTAGTTTAACTTTACAAGAAAAATTAAATAATGACTTCTCTTAAATTTCATCTAGATGACATTTTCAAACACCTCATTGTAAACCGATATAATTAAATATGGGTACTCTAATGAATTATAATGTAATGTTTTCCAAATACACAATGTTGTTACATTTATTTTATGTATAACAATGGAACAGAATCCCATTATAGAAGTACCTAATTATTCAAGGACCCATTCTACAGCAAAACAATATATTTCCAAATAAAATTATCATTATAAACTATTCATATCACTATTTATTAGCATTTCAAATAGACAAGATTTAATAAAAAAAAATAATAAGATATCATATTTAATTATAAACTTGAAATGTATCACTAACTCCTCTAAATAAGAAGAAACTGTAAATGAAAATATATGAAAAGAAAAAACACACGGAAAAATTCTTTGTTTCCTACTTCTTTCAAACCAGTAATCCAGCCATGCCACCGGGTATGATTAATGAATTCCACCAAACGGCTTCATTTTCTGTTATATCTTTGCCCCATCCCCTCTGAACAGCCGAAAACTAAAAAGAAATGTACTTTTATAATTAATAACTCTTTCGATATTGTACTTTTTCTCACCGTTGTTTCCATTTTTTATTTCTTTAGTACCTCTCCGATTTGTTTCTTTTGCACATAAAAAAACTTTTCAGTCGAGTTAATCGTGTTTATTTTTTTTGTATTATACGTAAGGTTATTTGGAAGGTGCGAAGCACAAAAATAAAATACAAAAAAAGGATAATATCCCATTCGTATTCAGACGCGCAAGATTCAAAATAATTACGAACTCGCATTACCCGCTGCGACGCCTGGAACACATGTAAATGTTCTTTGGACCGTATCCAAATTCGGCTACAGTTCTTAACAAAATAATAAAAATATATTTATATATAACCTAGTAATATAAAATAATTACACTGCTCAGAAATGGAAATAATTCACTAACACTTCAAATGTTTATTGAAACACAAAGATACAAAGAACATTGAGCAATGTAGGTAAGTCTAATCTTGCTATTTCGAAAAAAAAACTACTTTAACGAATCTTAAATTCCAAATAAATTATAAGTTAGATATTAATAGAAAATATTATATTATAGTCCAGTACAAATATTTTAGATAAAGGTAACCTAACTTTGTATTAAAATGTCAAGTCAAAACCTTAAAATGTGTAAAAAAAAAAATTAAAGTCAAAGCATTACATTTCATAATTTTATTCAATTCACATATTAAAATTCTATAAGAAAATACTAAAAAAAATGGATTGAAACATAAAGTGCATTTACCTATAGAGGAAAACAATAATGGTAATACTAAGATGAAAAATCCTCATAATAGAATTCATACATGAACTCCACTTAAGATGTTAATTATATTTCTCAATATTCAGTAAAACGTTAAATACAAATGTGTATACATTAAATATTTCTGTATTAATTATTTTATATAAAACGACAATAATTATACTTTAAAATTGCACTCAAATATTTAATGATTGTAGTTTCAATATATACTTCAAAAATATGTTAAAATAAGGAAAAAAATATATAACCTTTTTTCATACTTTAACTATAAAACTAAATAAATTCAAATTAAACCAATCTGAAGCTACGAAATATAAATTAAAATATTATTAATAAATGTAGATAACTATTTACTCGGAAGTTCTACAACTAAATAGTAATAAATAATTTGTGTAAAAACAACTTTAACAAGCTCTCATAATTACTCTTATTTTAATTTAATGTTAGTAGATAATTATCGAAAAATTCAAATTAATAGAACTAACAAGTATCAATAATTAAGTACGTAGAAAAAATAGATATCTGTATTCATAAATATGTAACACTATAACAGACATACAAAAATTAACCAAATTGAAAAATGGCATTAATCTTAAACTCCGTGTGTATTTTTTCCAAGCATAAATGATGTTTGTCCAATTTTTCTTTCAACCATAATATAAATATTATACACAAAGTGAAGCAAAAATAACTGAAAAATATATTTAAATTTGTTTTAATAACATTTAAAATAAAACAAACAATTTTAATATCTATAATATTGTTCTAAAAGAATTATATTAATAAGAATAAAAATTAATTATAGAAATCTGCAGTTCTTTCTAATACATCTTAAATAGATACACTATAGTATATACAAAATAATAAATATACTGTCTTATGTGTATATAATATACCTGCATATATATTTACTGCAAAATATGAGAGGACATAACTTTATAAGTGTAAAAAAGTAAACAGATCGAAGTTTTGTTTGTACCAAATCGGTTGTACCGTTTATCTCATAACACAAGTCACAGAACTCTCACAATTTACATAATAACACAATCCCTAGACAAAACGTTTATTTCATTGACATATCTTTCCAACCAAACGTATGTCCTACGTATACTTTGAAATTCAAAACTTTTCAAACCATTTTCAAGAGTTTATATCGTAAAGACTATATTAGACTTCAATAAACCTAGCAAACTGATTTAAAACATTTTCAAACTCTACCAATTTAAAATTAAAAGAACTAATCAAAATTTTATAAAAGTTGCCCAACTAAAATAATTTGATATTTGTCTTGTATGTCTTGATAGCAATCTACCAAACATTGTTATACTGTGTAGTGTGTATGTGCTACTTACTAATTATTATAAGTTAATTCAATTATTATTTATGACACAAAATTATTATTTGTTTCACTCATTAAAATTAATCCATATTTTACACTTCAAAAATATCCCCACTTCACCAATCAGTTTGCCAAGTGTTCTAAAAATGTAAAGGTCTAAACAGGAAATAAGTAATTTTTTTTTTACTTAATATTGCAATACTAATCTAACAGCTGTTCAGTAAAAGCATATAACAATATTATATATATAACGTGTTATTACACTAGCCAGTACTATACAGCTACAAAGATGATACTATTTTTATAATCCACAATAAACATATATAAATTGTGTGACATTTAGATTAAATTTAACAATACAGTTTAAAAAATACTACATATTTTCATTATTTGATACTGTGGAAAAATTCACTTGAATAATTTAAACACAATTATTATTAATATTTAACATTTTTGATGAATAAATACTATAATATAGCAGATAACCTTAGATAAAACACCAATTTCCGATATCTAAATAAATAATAAATTCAATACAATATATTTGTTTAGCGATTGTTTCGTTAATATATAGTTAATATAGACTATAAAATATGTAAACAAATAATCAAACTCAACGACATCTGAGGCACATTATATGACATCAAATCACTCAGCTCTATGATTTTCTTTCAAACAGCTACTTGCACACAGATAACATATTATCTAAGTACTATTGATACCAAAAATAGTGTTGGCAATAAACAACCCTAACAGTGAATATATATATTGAGATACGCTTCATAACAATCCAGTCATGTCATTTTTGTTTATCTATATGCCCCTGTGTAACGGCTGTTTGAACGAAGAGACTAGTGTGCCCCACCGGAGATCGGAAAAACAGTCATAAAACTAACCGAAAATATCGCACGCCAAACATCCACCCACGCTCAGCCACACACTTCCTTTGAAAATACGCTTATACATGAGACCCGGGTGCGTGTTATAGGCCTCCGGGTATTAAATTCGCTTTTTGAAAACATAAGAAAAGAGGCACAAAAAAATGACGACGTACTATCGTAGGTAGTGGAGTGACGAGAAGAGGGGGTTGTAGCTACGTTATTTATACTGCGTCCCCGGTGTATATGTATACAATTTTAAACGTGCGTGGAAATTAATATTGTAAAAGTTCAGAAAGGGGTTGGCAGTAGAAGATAGGGAGGAAACGTGTGGAAATGGCGGAGCGAGGTACGCACACACGAGCGAGGAATCCGTTCGGTTATCGGTCCCGCATAGTAAAAAGGAAAATAGCAATTCGTTTTGCTCGGGAATTTTTACTAAAGCATATTATAACGTAGGTATTGTACAAAATAAAAAAAAAACAATGTAAAGTATATGCTGTTTTCTACTTACAAAAAAAAAAAACAAGAAAAAAGAAACTATATCTCAATTTATATTTAATGCTAATAACTTAGTAATAATAGGCGAATTATACTTGCTCATATTCCACCAAATACGCCAATATATAAATGAACTGATTAATACATATACCTAGTGCTTAATGATTACGAAATATGTGATGATAGAGAACATAACATAGAATATTTAATATTATTTCAATTACAATTTAAACTACCTTACACGCTTAAATTTTACGAATTTATTGTTCTTCAATTCAATTGTTGATTTGTATACCATTTCAAGAAACGCACTCATTTTTTCAAATTAAACTATGAAACTGTGACGTAGTTGTGTATTTATTATTTTAGATAAATTATTTCTTTAAAATTTGTGGTAGGAGGATGGGTAATATTTCTGAAAATAGTGAAATATTGTAAAATAAAATTGCATCATCAGAATATTAAGAATAGTAATAAAAAAAAAAATTTAATTATTAATATTATAAATGTTGACTTTAATAAACATTGTCATATGTACCTATTTTATTTAAAAAAAATATAAGGTGGTTAATAAGTTAGGTATAAATCATAATGTACATACCTACATACAAAAATTTCGATACAAATATAATATATAAATTTTGTAAATATTGCATTTAATGCTGTTTTAATTATATAAATAGGGTAAAGAATTAAAATACCTATATTAAATTAAAGAAATAATTCAGTTTTTAATTCAACATACCACTTCTATGTAACATTTTAATTATAGGTATAGTGTATCAAAAAAGAATATTAGTCTTAAAATTTAAGTAGGTATTAAAAAAATATAATCACAGAAATTGTACAATTACGAAATCCCATAGAGTATTTAATAATATTAAGGAAGATAACCCAATTACTCCTTAAACCAAATTCAAATTCTATTCTAATTTCCTTTGGCTCCCTTGTAAATAAATAATTTATGCAAAAGCAAAATCGATTCTACTCGTAAACTAAATATAAATCAGTTAACGAATATTAAGATCACAAGCTCAATTTCTAGATGGGTTACTTATAACTTATAAGTGTAAAATTTGCTGTATTCATACGCAATTAATAGGTGTCTCTATTTATCAGTCATCCATTGAACCGAATTTTGTTTACTTAATTATGTTTCTAACTAAAGTTTATGGTTCAAACTCAATGGGATATTCTCAATTAAATTCAAATTTTTAAAATAATTTATGATACTAAAATAATAGTAAAAAAAAATTCCGAGGTAAAAAAAAAGTTACTTATGGAATACGTATATCATATCTCAAAATACTTGGTACATACGTCGAATGTTAACATCTGATATAGTCTTTTACATTTGTAATATTCCCGCAAACGCGACAAGCCTAATCTAGCCTCGTTATACTACCCTTCTTCCTCTACATCAAAAAACCAAACGCAGTAATTTGTTTTTATGACATTCAATAAACAAAAAAAAAAAAAATGAACGGCAAACGTTTAAAACGATTTATGTGCGTTCAGGCACACCGTGAGAAAACACAATCCAGCTGTCGTGAATGCCGACGTTCAATTGGCTTATTGAAAAGCAGAAATAAAACGAGAGAGAAAAAGTAAGAGACACGGTGCAGTGCTGCAAGAGGAAGGGAAAACCTGACAAGCATTTTGTCGTATTATATTTTAAGATTAAAAATAAATTGGCAGCGTATTTCATGATATTCACCGACAATTACCTTAATAACACAACCAACTAGCACCGATCCAACAACTTCAACAATCATTATTAAAATAACACTACTTTCAGCGCAATCAAAATATACATTTTAACACGTTTGAGTTTTCCTGATCATGGATTCGTGAGATTATTATCATACAAAGTGCTGAAGTAATATTTGCAATAATTTTCAATAAACATTGCTGTTTCTAAAGACAGATGTATATTAAAGATAATATTTTATGACCATGTACGTATAATAATTATCGTAGCACACCAATTTATTAATAATATATTACGAAAACCTACTGTCAAGTCAACTAGGTACTCGACTACAAGCTAAATAAATATGATAATTAAATATAGGTAAGAACTGTTATGATAATAAAAACATTAGTGCCCGCGCGTGAGACCTTGTTATCACAGTGAATACACAACCATAAGGTTATCATACAATAGAATGTATTAAAATATATACAGCGTTAATTAGTTTTTTTAGGAGGAAGTATACAAATCTTAAGTAAAAAAATACTCGGCAGAAAAACATCCTTTGAGCACTAACTATAACTATTACATTTGTATCTCCCAACAAAAATGGCACAAACACTATACTAAAGAAAATAGTTTAACAGATATGATAAGGACAATTGGACTTAATACACTATCGAGGTTTATATTTTTGTTTTACTTATTCTTTCACAAGGACAAAAAAATGGAAGGCTAATATACTTGAGAGTGATTTTTAATTCAGATACTGAACCAATCGACAACAACTTTTAAACAGCGAAAAATTCAATGAAAAAATCAAATATATAAAACAAACTTAGACTACAGTGAATAACATTTAGGTAACACTTATTATTTTTTTTTTCGTGTATAGAAACTTTGATGACAATTTAAGTATATATTTTTCCAAAATAAAATACATATTTTGTTATTCGTTATTTTCATAACTATATGAACAAAACACATAATTTTTATAATAGGTAGGTACATATTTTATACTATCCTTCATATCATGAATATAATGGTATAATGTTAATGTATATTATAGATGAATATAATGCATAAAACATTATCAGGGCAAGTTAGGTTATATTTATGCTTAACTATTTATAATAATATAAGTAAAACCATTTTAAAAACCACTTCATTTAACAATAGCAGCTTACAATCACAAGTATTTTATTGGCACGTAGTATTCATAATATTACGACGAATAAAGAAGTAAGCAACACAATAAATTAAATAAACATTTTATTATAATTCGTTTAAACCATATTATATCCACTTAAGAAGGTTTAAAAAAGATTGATTTTTAAGATAGATTTTCAAATATCTAAACATATTTTGTAAGACATTTATTTTAAATTTTCTTTTTTAAACATACAATCTGTAAATATGTAGAAAATAACTATTATATTATAACATATAAATATACAAATATATTAACAGATAATATAAAAAAAAGTTCCCATGGCGATACTTTGTGGATTATGTCTGAAATAATATAAAAAAAGGGTAAATCATCTGTCAAAATTGTATAATAATTTAATATAATCTAATAATAACTATGGATATTCTTAACACCTAGATATTCAATATTTGTGTCATATTTAAATAAGTCTAACTTATACTCCTGCCAAACTCAATAACTGATATTCATTTTTTTTTTAATCTAAAAAGACAAGGGTGCATGACAACTTCGGATAATTCCCATAAGTACACCTCGACGAATGGTTGCCAATGACTAGAAGCAAAAAGAAAATGACCTCTAAGATATGTTTTTTTTAAGGAGTTTCTCTACAGCATTGACACCGAAAGAAATTCCCATTTCGGGTCACTTCATTGTTTGATTAATGTTGGTCGGTTCGGACAATGGGGAGGAGGGATGGAAAGTCGGATGTCTCAGTGGGACACTCTTACTGCTGAATTCCAGCAGCACTCGAAAATATATAGGCCAGCGGCTATATTAAATTCCCAAAGGGACGGTAGTCCGAAGGAAACCGAAAACAAAAGGCAAAAATCCAGGCGACAAAACTTTTAACACACGCATACAGCATGTGGACGTCATAATATGTGAGTTATGAAGATCTCGAGAGACAATAGTGTATCTCTACTATTTTCGCCACCAGGTGGAGTAAATTCATGAGAGCTTTTTACTTTTTTTATATCCAGATTTATTTTTTCTTCAACTCTTATCAAAAAGGTCAGATCAATGTCAAAAAATAATACTTTTTTCAAAATATTTTCTTAAAAACAATGTGCCTATTGAATAAATATATTAGATTTAACCAAGTTATGTGCTCCATAATGTATTTATTCTAATATTTAAAAATTTAATTTTTAAGGTTGTTTTTAATTAAATAAAATAAACATTCATTTACCTACCAAAATATTATACAACTTTTAACAAAATATATGTAAACAATAAATATAAAATATTTTATACTTCAGGAGTTTCAAACAGTTTGAATTCTATAGTATTGTTAAGAATAATGATAGATTACTAAATTTATATTTGATGCACTCGTAATTAAGTCTACAAACTACGGTATTAAATAAAAAAAGAAAGGAGCATATTGCAACAGCTAAGACAACTAATTTAACGGGACTTAAGAAAAAAACCAGCTGAAAAGAATTTTGTATCAAAATAACGCATGTTTTCCCCTTTTGAAGTGTGTCATCAAAGTATTACCAATTTTTATACAACTTTCTAGTATAAAACAAACATTCATGAAATAATTATTGGTAAGTATAACTAAAGTGCTGATATCAAAAACTATATAAACAGTATTAATGAGTTGTTTATATTATACCTATACGTACACATAAGAAGTACAGATTAATTTTAGAAAATGAAGTAGTTCTTCTCGTCAAATAAATACATTAATACGCAATCAATTTCTCGTGTAAAAAAGTAGGTAATAGCCAATAGGTATTAAAATAATATTAATATACATATATGATGATCGTATATACTATAATAAAGAATGTATACTATAACGTAAAAGTAATCATAAAAGACTGTACTTTTAAATAACTTATGACATATTATTATAAATAACATAAATATTAAACTAACCTATAGAGTGATTATTTAATTGTTAGCAATATCTTATATAATAAAAGGAATATTTAAGAACAATTATAAAAAAAACTTAAATCAAAATTTTAAAACATTTAGGGGAAAATAGTAAAATAGTCTTACCTTTACTTAAATATTATTTGATTTGGGTACTCTATATATATATATATATATATAAATACATTTGTACATTAAGTCATTCTTTTTTTTAAGAACTATACATCATGTCTAACATATAGTTGTTAAAATTCAAAAGATTACATTTGTTTCAAGTAAAACACACATTTTTGTATACTAAAAAATGTTTATTTATTTTCATAAAAAAACTTAATTTTAAATTCATCAAACAATGAATTTTTAAGAAATAAATATTTTTTTCTTTACTTTTATTTTATTTTACGAAGTATATTATTATTAATAAAAACTTAATAGTGAAAATTACGTAAAATAAAATATATCAAAAGAATAAAATAGTATTTTTCAAAATATCAGTCAGAACACTTTTACAAATTAAATGAAAGGGTAAATTCTCCCGAGATCAACGATTTTATTAAGAAATATACTTTATTTTTTAAGCAAAGCACTTCCAACTGCTTACACTCTTCTTTCTATTTTTATTTTTAACAATCTAATTAGGTATACCGTAAGTTGAAATAGAAATGATATAAAGTTTTAAAATGATTTTTTGTGTAAATACATGAATAGAATTTTTTTTGTAATGTAAAGAGAAAATTTAAAAGTCGAACTAAGTGTGAAAACATTTTTATATAATAATTGTTTGTTACATAAATAATAAAATGATTCCTTAGAACCTTTCTGGAAAGTGGGGTACAATTCTTTCAAATAATTTTACCCAAAAAATATATAATTAATCCTACATAAAGAAGAAAGGGTCCATATCATTTATATAAACTTTTCAAATAAGATAGCTTAGTCTGGTTTTAATTATTTTTAAAAACAAAAACACTTCGTTAAGAATAAAATGGAAATAAAAAAACAAATTATATTTTAAAATAATATTACAGTTCTGGTTTACAACAAAACACTTTAATTTTATTTTTATACCTTAAAAACGTCCACTATTCAATATCATAAAATGTTTTTTCTTACCATGTATTAACCAACAAAAAAAAATTAATAAATAAAACAAGAAGTGCTAATTTGTATACAATTTAATTTAATTTATAAAACAATAGATAAAGTTGTTTTTGTAGGTTTAGTTTAAAATAAAATAATTTAACTTTTTTCAAAATTTAATATTATATAATCCTTTTAAAGTTTAAATTAATGTTTATCATACACTTAATCTTAAAATATGTATGTATTATAAATTATTTTATATATTCACTTGCACATTCCTTCGATATACATATATTGCTCAATATTTAATTCATATATTTAGTAAAGTACAATGAAGATCTAAAAATTATTGTCAAAAGATCTATATTATGATCAGTAAAATATTAATAATAATTCATCAACCTTGAACAATGTGAAAATAAATATTTTATTACTCATACAGTCGTACTTAAAGTTGTATTTATTACTAGCATTTCTAGTTTGATTTACTACAATAAATAAATATACAACTCAAAGAATAACATTTACTTTATTTTTCGTTTAGGCCATCAACATATTATATTTACTCACAAAATTACACCAGGGCATTTTGTTTTGTACAATATAATAAAACAGAAAAAGGATTTGTCAGACAGTGAAATTATCAACTCTAGGGAAACGGCATTTCTACGTGAGCCTCGAAAAGGGTGTGGATTCATGGTATCAACCTCGCGGGTTTAATAACTGACAAGTTCCTTTGGTTTTTGGGTAGTTTCATATGTTTATATATATATATATTGTGTGTATTATATATACGTACGCCCATACACTATCTACGCAAATGTATAGTATACCTACATACACACACACATTCATACAAATAAACACAAGTATACGCAACATATATGTATGTAACATATAAAACACATACAAGTCCACAAGTACGGCCGCCGTTGGCCTCAGCGATGAAATATTTACAACCCAGGGGAATTAGAAGCCCGATGTATACAATGTGCGCTCACTGGTATCTATAATGCAACGGTTCCAGATTTAGGGTTCATGTTATATATTGACATAGCCATTCAACCAGGGAAGGCGAAAGGACGAAGGAGTTGTTCGTGCTATTAATACTTGACTAAGACGGTGTAGTGACTAATAAACCCAGAGGCGACGTTAAAAAACATAGTTTACTATCCCAAGAGAGTTATGTATAGAAATTTAAAAGTGGAGTTATATACCGATATTACTCTACGAGTACATAAGAAATAATATTCGTTTTTACTGAAATTAAGTACAACCATGAAATTTGTAGTGTGATAAATTTAATTTAATCAACTAAGGCTATCGATTAATACCTACAATTATTTACAATTCATCAATATAAGTTTTAAGTCAAATTCAAATTTTTCACTTTTACATATTTCACTAATTATATTAAACTTTATATCTTTGTTAATATTTTTTTTTTATTATAATTCTATAGTTTGTATTAATATAATATACATTAACTTAGGTAGTTAAATTAATTTACTATACCTATTTTGTTATTTTTCTTTTTTGCAATAGACATTTATTGAGTTAAATAAACAATTTACAATACTGTAAATAACAATTTTAACAAACAAAATAGGAATATTATTTTATTTTTGACGTTTAGTTTATTAGAACTTCATAAATACAAAATATATTTACTTTTATTTCTTGTTTTTATAAATATTTAAGTATAAAATAAATTCTAAGTTTTCTATAGCCGAAAACACTTTAAAAGTAGAAAAAATAAAATACCAACAGAAACTTGCAAATTCAGCAAAATAAAAAAAAAAAACTCAATGGAGCTACTAAAATTGGAAAACTTTTATTTATTTTTTAGAAAAGAACATTTTTAGAAAAGTCAACTCTAAGAAGCATCGATTTTATTACTTTTAGTTGTTGTGTGTACAATAAGAACTTAGGAATGAACTAAAAAAATATAACCTCTTAAAATAAGTGAACAAATGAACACGAGTTAGTTTGATACAATAAAATAAGTACTAATTTTCTATTGGGACTAGTCCATGAACCCACGAATACCATTACGAATACCCACGATTAACTATCAGTGAGATATTACATATTATTGTAATTACCAAAGCTTAAGTTAAATAACCTGATTCTTTTATATAAAAATGTATAACTTTAATTAATTAATGTGTATTTACAATAGACAATACATAATTCAAATATTAAAATTAGAAATATCGTGATACATAACTAGTATCTTAGGTGCCATGAATTATAATAACGTAAGTAAAGTTACAATAGTAAATGGCTATATAACAAAATGTATAAAACTTTTCTATTTTTAACAAAACTATACACATAACTAAAAATAGTATTTTTATTGCTAATCCTCATTTATGAATTTGTCAATAAAAATAATAAAAGAGCGTGTGAAATATACAATTGAAATAACAATTTAATACCAAGGAAACAAAGCGCATGTTATTAATTAAAGGCTGACGTTTAAAAACAGGAATACAATAAAAATGACACTTTTTTTTAATGATGAAGTCATCATCGTAATTAACGAAACATCATTGCAATACAACCAACGTATCAAACAAAATGAAACAAAAACTAATTTCTATTGAAATTAATCTAATAAATTATCAACTAAACTTAAAATTAAAATAAATATGTTTTTTGATTAAAATTTAAATAATATAAAAAAAAAAAATTAATCAGTATTATCTTTCAAAGTTACTAAATATTAACTAAAAACTTTTTAAATGTTAATTGTGTAACATTCAATATTTTAAAAAAATATTTAAAAGTAACTTTAAAACAAAATATATTATCTATATCTAAAATGACATAAAATTAAAAAAAAATAACAAAATTAATAGTTATGTTAAACATATTTTATCAAAAAATATTGAAAACCTACTGAAAATAATATAGGATTTATTTATATATTTATATAAAAATTTCTATTTTCAACCTTATTTTTCATCGAGTATTAGATTAAAATTTATCACACACATCATACATATTATACAATACTTTGTATTAGTTATAATTAATACACCCCAATATTAGTAACATTTTTGTAAATGGGTCAACTGTGTTTGACAAAAAGGAAAAACTTTTTAAACCTAATGTAAAATTGAACTTTTATTGTACGTGATTTATGGATTGTTACACAGATTATTAAATATAAAAGTCATGATAATGATAAGTTCTCATGATAATAACTCTGCCTACCTTTATATAATATTTCTGTAGAATCAAAAATAATTATTTTTTAATAAACATATTTTACTTGAGATTCATTAAAAAGTATACCTTATCAGTGAAACATTTTTTTTTAACAACGTATAAATCTGTTATAAAACATTTATATTATGCAATTATTAAATTGTATACGTGTATACGTCAAAGAGAAACGTTTGAATGCATAATTACTTTGAATATTATATGGATCGAACATCCTGTAAACGTCTACATCACATCATTCATATTCATCATTGTTAAAATAAAAATAAAATAAGTATCAAAAACATCTACATGGAAAATAATTGAGGATATATCTAATAAATATACCAATTTAACTGCTGACATTTTTGTTACGAGCCAAATATTTGTAAAGAAAATAGACAATTAAACAAAAAATATTAAGTCTAGTCGCAGTGCATAATAAAATAAAGAATTGGCGTTATAAATTTATAAAAATTTAATTTCTTAGCAAAATAAAAAAAAAAAAATGTTTTTTTTCAAATTGCTTATTAATTACAGTTAAACAAGAAATATCTAAATATTGTATATACTCGTACTTATGTTAATTCATCAAACACTCAGTTCATAACCAAAATAAAATTAGTCGAACTTAATACGTTATTTAATTTCAACTTTATGCATTGCTAATAAATTGTATTGTATATATCTCTAAAACGTAATATATTACTGTAATAAATACGTCAATAGTCAAAGATTAGCCACGTTAGATTAGTATAAAACTTAATTTTAATTAAAAAATATTATAAAGTCATTAATTATTATAAATTTATTTAACTTAAAAACAACATAATAACCCTTCTAAGTACTAATTACGTAATCCTTCTTTAAAAACCTACGACGCTCTACTGATTTGACAACAATGATGGGACGACGACTAAAAAATAAATATAATATAAAAAAATTTTCTAAAGAAAATATGTTTAAACCTTTTCAATTGTCATAGTTAACTGTAACATAGGTCCTACTTATATTTTTCTAAATTGCCGTGACCCGTATATTTACACACACACACACACACACACACATTGTGTGACGGTTTGTATTGATCTTCGGAGCACATAAACATTCACCCCTTTTTCGGTTATACTTATTTCGGCAACTTTCACCGACACTCGTGTGCTAGCAATGTCGACGAGTGTGGTATGGGGGTAAGGGGTAGTAAGAGAGAATCCCGACGCCGCCGATTGTGTGCTGAGGCCATTACTCCGCCACTGCCGTTCTAATTTGTAGACACCGCAGGCGCACAATACTTACTCATTCCCACACGCACAAGCGCACAGATACAAACCTACACAACAACACGTGCGCAAAAATAAAGGGCATTTTTCACTCAAACTACCATTTTTCTTTTTACACGTTATGGTATTGTATGTATTATGTATAAGTAGATAATACGCAGTTTCGACTTTATACGTTTTCTTTCACTAGCAATAATTTAATAATTTAAACTAATTTATTAAATATATTAAGTTTGATTAATTGATACATTGTGTATAAAATACAAACCTACATGTACCTAATTTAAATGTTATTACTAGTATTAGTATTAATATCGTTTAACCTTTAACGTACACAATGCGCATTTGCGCAGTATATCTCAAATAATGAACCAGATAATTTACTCTGTGATATATAGTAAGGTTAGAGTGGGTACCTCACCATTGTGACACTGCAACGGATGAATTAAATTTGGATTTAATAATTAAATTATTATATACTAAAAAAAAAAATTCTGACCTATGCAGATTGATAATTAAATAATAACTTTTATATATTATATAATATTTATAAATTAATACCAACTACAACTAACCGTAAAATGATGAAAATAAGTTTTATTATAATATTATAATATAGATTAAAGTTAGTTTAAATATTTTAAAAATTTAATTGTGTATAAAATATAACAAACAATAAGTGTGCATTATGTCAAAAACTATATTATAATATATCTAATTAATTACGATAAAAAAAAACTTAGATTAATCAAAATAAAACCGTTATATTTTATTTGAATATATTATACCAGTTCTTAAAAATTTTAAATTAAATCGCTTATAACAAAAATCAGTTAATTATTGTCTGTAATAGTTATGTACATTTAATAATTTTTCATTTTCTTAAACGACTATAACTTACGAAGACCCTATAATACCATAGTATTAAAATTTAAAGATTTTTGAATAAGCAACAATAAATCTATAAGCATAAATCAAAAACAATTTCAAATAGCTTAAAAAGACCATACATATTTTAAAGAGTTATTTTTGCCTTAAATATTCTAATATAAATATTTAACGAAAATTTAAAATCATAACAGTTATATATTCCTTTCTGATTTTCAACAAAAAATACAATATCAATTATGGTGTTGTTTAAATATTTTCCATATTTTTTGTTAGTTTATATTAAGAAATATTATATTGGTTATTTAAAAAAAATAAATACGTCTTTTTCTGACCTTCTTGAAATACCAACAAATTCCTAGTTTCTAATAGAAACTACACGCAATACTAAAAACTGAAGCTAATGTCTTAGGTACTCCAAAACATTAAATGAGATACAAAAATAATAAAATACTCAAATTATTAAAAACCAGTACATTTCTCGCTTCACTCAAAATCAAAAGTATTAAATAAGAAAGCCTAATGACAATTCAATACATCAACAAAATTAAGATAATATAACGATGACTGTGACTATCACAACACTTAAATTTATAGAAAATACAAAACGTTTTAAGAGTGCAGAGTTTGTCAATTATAATAAAAATAACTAAAATAAAAACCTTGTAGATACAGATATATATTTTTATTTTTCAACTGAAGTAAATTACTTTTTGATACAATTAAACGTTCTTTAATGTGCTTAAGTCTTGTTTGGTCGAAAAGTTGGTCAGAATAGACAATAGCTTTACAGCTTTGAGCCCAAATATTTTGGTCATTTTGGGTGGTGCGCCGCTATTGCGGTTTAACGCGTGTGTGGGTTACTCAGCTGGAAGTGCACCCGTGGGGAACGCGGTCGCAGAAATGTAAACCCATGTCGGCCATATACGTACGTACAGCTTTACATTTGCTATATTACTTGTTTCATTGGATACTACGAAAATTTTACTTTAAACTACACTCACGCTTTATGGGCTTATGGTTACAAAGTATTTCAATATGATGAAATATTTTACCCCAAGAATGCGAATACATATCAATAATTTTTATTAAAAAAAGTGGGTAGGTAAGTGGGTACCACTCTACTGTACATTAGGTGCCGTATGAATCATTATTATATATATATATAGGAGTGTTAAATTTGAATCTAATGATAGGTATCATTTTATACGAAAAACGATTCTGAACGGAGATGATTTGTCAGCCTAGAATATAATTTCGAATGGTTGGTGAAAAGGGGGTTTATGTTTTAATGGCCTGAATATACCAGAATTTAAATTCTTTTATAATTATTATAAACTAAACTTAAGGAAAATCTCGTATTGAATTTTCAACCCTTAGCTACTTATACAAAAAATTTTATGAATTAAACCTACAAAATAATTTGCAAATATTTATGGTTTTGACGAATTTTTGTCAATTCTTGAACTTCAAATGCTAATAAAAAAAAAATTGTGCCTATGTATTCTTATAATTTTTTAATCACTATAAGAATAACTTATGAGGAACTTTGTATTAAATTTTCAAGTATTTTGATTGGGCCAAAAAATTTTTATCGAACATAAAAAGAACAATTTTCAGAAAAATTGAAAATTTCAGTCGTCTATAAATAGCTCAAAAAAATTCAAAATATTTTGAAAATTGAATCATGTAAAGAAAATGCTAATCTAAATAACTGGTGAAATTTTCAAGTATCTACGACATATACTTTTTAAATAATAACAAATATTTAAAATCGTTTGGGATAAATCGTTATCGTTAAGCTATTTCGTAAAAACCTAAAATTTAAACACGCTTAAAATTTTTCCTATAATGATGCTTTGAGTTTTATCTATAGATACTTGAAGGAAAAATTATGGAAAACTTAGTGTTGTATTTTTAATCCTTAGTTATTAATACAAACAATTTTACTTGCAAATTTTCGCGTTTTCGACAGATTTCGTAAAAATTTGAACTATAAACGCTTATCAAAAAAAAATTGTGCCAAACAATTTTTAATTTTTTTTTAGCTACAATAAGAACAACTCATAAGGAACCTTGTATAAAATTTTCAAAACTTTTTGGTCATCCAAAATTTTTTCATCGACACCTCAAAAATATTTCTCAAAAAAATCGAAAATTTCAGTGGTCTATAAATAACTCAAAAAAAGTCAAAAATTTTGTTGCAAAGTTAAAAATTTAACTGTATATAGATAACACTAACATAAAAATTTAAAGTATTTACAGTGATTAGTTTTTGAATTACAACCATATAAAAAAATCGATTTGGTCGAAAACTGGTTTTGCATAAAAATTCCCGTTTTTCCTTAATTTTTTTTTTTTTTTTGGTTTTTCCCGACGCTTTTGAAAACTATTAGGAAATTCAAAAAAAGACCTCCCCAATGCACCAACTAGATTCATATTGCTATCGGAAACCACCCCCAAAGTTTGAAATTGAAGCATTATTTCAACACGTTCTCGTGTACCCAGACACAAAAAAAAAAACACACACACACACAACATTATAAAATCAATACATTCATCGCTTCGCTCAGAATCTAAAAATAACATTCTAATATTAGGATTTTCCAAAATGTTACCTATTATAAAATATCTAATTATTTTTTCTATAAAACTTAACATTACTTAATCATTGCTTTGAAATTATACTTGTATATTTGATTAACACTATTCAACAGTATTAACTGTTCACTTTTGTGACTGTATAGTTAAATTGAATTCAAGCTCTAAAATAAAATAAACCCATTTACTTTATAATTTATATTAATTTATTTTTCATTATCGTATCATATAAATAAGATGTAGGTAGTTAACAAACTTCATATAAATCATATTAATCGATATTTAATTTATACCGAGATAGTACATCATTGGCATTTATTATAAGTACACGAGGAGCCATTAAATGTATTAAAATGTTTCATTTTAAAATTTAATTTTAAAAATAAATATCATAATCATAAAAACAGTTTAGTTAATTTGTAATGTACTTACTCACACTGATATAAAATTATTAATCAAATACTTAATTCAAAATTCAATATAATGAAAACAGAAAAATGAAATGTTCACTATCGTATTCAGTAGGTATAAACCGGTAAAATTAATTTTTGAATATTTGATCATGGCAATTAATTATTATTACTCCCCCACAAATAATACCAAAGGCCACAAAGCCGAGGCAACCCTTACCGTGCGGTCGAACGGTTAGAGCACACACAGCTCGGCAATTACATAATTGTATACCTATACCAAGCACATTTTAGCAATTCGCTAAACCCATAAAACAGCTTGTATTATGGCAATTTTGTATAATTTCTAATGGACCATGACTAGTACCTGTAAATATCCATTTTAACTTTAACGTTTTAATTGAAACAATTTTTAAGAAGAGTTATAATTTATAACTAAAAAAATATTTATTATTACTTGTATTAAAAGATAGCTTTTACTTTACTATATAGAAAAATATATAAACCCATTTAGAAGCAACAAAAAATTGAACTTAAATTATTAAACATCCCCTTACTTTAATCAGGTAAAATTTAAACTAAAAATAATAAATTCATTGCGTTTATTATATTTAAGCTTTATTTACGCTATACGAAATTCTTATAACATAAGTAATATAACTGACAATTGTGTTGAAATAAGGGAGAAAGTTAAAAACAGCAGCTGTGTAAACATTTTCTTTGATGAACTTCAAATTATCAGATGATGACTGGGTAAGAGTTTTCGAGATCAATTTCTAATTTCTATATTATTCATGCCTGTTAGAGTGAAGTAGTTGAATACACAAATAATACAATAGGCGTCTTTTCTCTGTATCTGTTTCCAATTCTTACATCTCCCGAATTTGAATCGAATATTGTTACAGAAACATAAGAAATTATTCGGAAACTCTAGAGCTGTTCTTTATTTTGCAATATTATACACTAGGTAAGTTTTCCTCAAATTTCAAAACAAATCATCTCAAATTTCAATGATTTCCTACATTTGAAAAGGATCTCATTAAAAATAAACAATATACATTCATTTTTTTGAAAGCCACACAAAAACCAAACCAAACTATTAATCAATTTCTGATAACACAATAAATTATAGTACACAATTTATGAAAAATATATTTCATTAATAATTATAAAAAAAATCTAAAAATAATGTTTTTATTTAATTTCATAAGTAATTAATTCATTAAATTTTTAACATCTTACATTTCTTTTACATCTACAAGTATCAATAAAATCTTTATGAGATATATTTTTTTTCTTTAGTTCATACAGCATATAATTATACTTTTTTTTATCAAACATAAAATAAACCAGAAAGTAATTAACCAAAGTGCATTGTTATATACCTACCTCATAAAAACTGAATAGATTGTCTCTGCTAAAATCAAGAGTTCCTTTATTTACAAAGCATCAATTGAAAAAAGTATTAATTTTCTGGTGAAAATTTTGAACACACTGATATTATAGTGAAACTATAAGATAATTTTGTTTATAAATGCTAATAATTTATGTAAAATAATTTTAATTAAATTAAATTTTAAGACATGAATTAAAATGAAAAACCAATAATTGTTTATACACCCAAACTATTTATTTATAATTTTCATCATCTCTAATATAAAGACCTTATAAATAAATAGAATATTATTGAAAACCTACGTCTAAGAAATCACAATTTTGAATAGGTCATAAAAAGGAGATTTTAGTTTCCATCAAGTACGAACAAGATATGAGGTCTGGCCTTCTCATTTTACTTGCCTTACCCCAAGAGTAATTGTTTTTCTAAAGTATAATAATTTAATTTAAGTGTAATAATAAAGTAACAAAATCAAAAAATACTTCTAGTAGTATTTAGTTTACTGTATACCTACATTTTTTCGTTCATATATTTTATAAAATTAATATAATACAAGCGAAATAAATTAAAATACATAAAAGCTAACAAATAATAATAATTACTATACCTATATATTAATACATTCATGGCCATAAATACTGAAACGTACACATTTTATTAGAAACTAATAGAAAATTAAAAATATATAAGATTGGAAAATAAAAAAATAACTATGAACTTAATTTTGTACTTATAATAAAATATAATACATACTAAGTACATATTGTGTAAAAAGTATTTAATATACCTAAATAATATATTCATGATTACTTAAATAAAAACAATTTAATTAATTTTTGTTGTTTTTAATGATACAAATTGTGAAGAAAACATTAAACGACATAAAATCATGGTACATATTTAATAATGTAATATATCTATATAATATATCTAACATTTTAAATAATAATAGGAATTATTTTAATATTGAAATATTAATATAATTAATAATTATAATTATAAATTAAGCTACACCGTATTAAATAGCGGTGTCTAAAGTATCTAATTAATAATTTTAAATTTATAATACAGCCTTATACATAATACCACATAATAATAGGAAAAAAAAGTAATTAAAATATTTAATATATTTTTTCCAATTATTTAAAAATCAAATAAATGTCCCCAAAGGTTGTAAGTAATCATAAAATATGCTCAAATATATATTTATTTGCATTATAACTACCATGCAAATTTAATAAAAACTTATAAGGAAAAAATTATAAAATATTTATGAGCACTATTATATTTAAGTAAAAATAAACAATGTTATTTTCTTTTAAAATTAAACTTATTCTATTATCTTAATATTTTATAAAAAAAAAAAAAAAATACAACGGGATTCTAAAGAATTTATAATACTTGATTCAATTATGATTAAATTATCATAAATTAATTATGTATATTTTACACACATACAACTCAATTTAATTCATCAAATTTATATATAATATTTATATTGATAGTTTATAGGTTACATTATTTTTTGTAGAACTATGAAAACAAAAACATATTTTTTTTTAAATAAAATGATCTATGTAAGAGAATAAATTAGATAATCTACAAGTTAAAACAGTAGTTTTTATAAAATTACATCGAAAATATAGTTAAGATATCGTTCAATACTTTTCACACGGTTTTAAATTCAATCGATAAAACATGCAAATGTATGCAAACTAGTATTATTCAGAATACAAAGGAGACTTTAAACAGGAATAAAAAAAATATTCATTTATGCTTTTTTCTTCCTTCCACCCTCATCATCCAAGCCTTTAGTCTATACCCGCACCCATCGATGTGTTCTTCTAAGTGGCCATTTCGACAACCTTTCAAAATGTACCCACATATTTCTTCCCCTATTACATGTAAAATACTATAAGTGAAGGTCATGTAACAAAATTGATTTTAACCCTCACCAAAAATCTCGTCATAGCCACAGGGATACTAAACCATTATCGGTGAAACATTAATTTCGCATTTTTTTTTTTTTACACATATAGAAAAGGAAAATGGACCTTTTTGGTTTGATTTTTATTAGAACAAAAAAAGGCGTGGAACATTTTTTGAACTAACGACATAGGACCTCTAACGCTTAATTATTCCCTTTTCTCTAAACTATCTTTGTAATTAGTGACATCCTTGTAATCCGGTCGGTTTTTTCCTGTTATATCAGATATTTTTATGGTCTTTTATTATTTATTTATTTTTTTTTTTTACTAAAAAAAAATTTTCATTTACAAAAAGCTAAAAACAATTAAACTATTTAATAAATCCATACATATAAAGAAATTATTAAATTATTAATACTAACGAGGACAAAAAATAATATTTTAGAAGCATAGAATAATTTATAATTTTCAATGAAAAGTGTTTTCTAATGGCGTGTGTATAATTTCTTTACATAAAATATACCCAAAACAAAAAAGAAAAACGACAATTTGTTTTGGTTTTTATCATCATGATAAATAATTGTTAGTATACTTTGTTTCATTTAACTCAAACACATATCTTAGTTGAGACTTTAGGGTAAAAAGAAACAACAATAGTATAAAGAATTATACAATGAACATGAAATAAAATTTTTTTTAAAACCCATATAAATGTCAAGAATCTGCAATAAAACTTTATATTTACTCATTTAGTTAGATCAGTCATGAATAATCTAAAGTTTATCGATTGTTAAATTAAATTGTAATTTTTTTAATAAATCAGTTATTTGTTTGTATTATTTATTAACGTATCTAAATTTTATAAAAAATATTGCAAAGTTATCAACAGTCAACAATTTATTTTTATTTATTATAATAAAAATAAATAATCATACAGTTTAAAAAATAATAATTGTATAACATGACATTGATTTTTTTTTTTTTTTTTTTT
>VUJU01000907.1:63320-75431 GCA_009835225.1 Aphis craccivora
TATACATTTCTCTGAAGCGGGTAATAATATTATATAAGTATTACCAAGAATTTAACTACCTAAAAACGATAACAAGTAATTAAAGAATTTCATTCATTTTACAGATTTTACTATTCGATACAATAATAGTGTATTAAGACAGTGTTGAAAATCTGAATAGGTTAGGTTATATATATATATTTATATATATATATATCAATTCAATTAATTAACTAAAAATAGGTAATATTGAATAATTTTATTTTTTCAATTCCACAAAACTCATTAAAATAAATTATTTCTCTCTAAATTTAAAAAATTAATAACTGAAGCCAATCACTAAGTATGACACTATTACACGACAAATAGATACAAACGATGACTATTATACTAGTGACCTAGTTAGACACACGTTATGTTCCTAAACCAGCAAGCAATTAAATAGATCTATACTCGTACTCTAAAAGTGGAAACTTTGGCGTAAGAATTGCATAGCCACTTAGCCCCTTATTCTCCCTTGGGGTCTAAGCGAGTATTTTGAATAGCCGCTTAAGGGTTTAAATAATTATGATAATTAATTTAACTACAGTCATCAGTAAGTTAAGTAATATACTAAGAAATAACCAATGGAAATTATATTATTTGTTCTATAGTTAAAAGAAAAAATAAACTAATGATAGCTAGATATTTACCTAAAATATACCAATCCAAAAAAAATTTGTTATAAATTTTAATTGTTAAAAAATTAAAAAAAAAAGAAATATTAATATTCATACTCACAATATATACTATATTATATAGTAAGTACTTATTTTATCTAATGTTAACTAATACAATTAGTAACCTAACTTTTAATAAACTTTTTTTTATTATTATTGTGGTATCGAGGACTGGAGGAGGAACTATGGTACCAGTACTTCTCCTCCAGCCCCCGAAAAATTTTAATAAACTACCAAATCTTCTTTTATAATATTCTATTATGTACCTAAGCTAATAATATAAGATTATTATAGTTTTAGTAGAAATATTATGTAGCAGGTGATTGACTATAGGATAGTAATTTACCAATTTAATATAAGTGACTACCACAAAATTCAAGTATAAATAAAAATTAATTTCGCTAACTCACCTATGAAATCATAAAAAAAACAGATCAAATAGTCAACAAAATGTCATTAAAAAATACAATGTTTCTAGCCATTGGTCTGTGTAACTAAACTTCATTTCTTAGATAATAATATAATTATCGGAATTCAGTATACCTATACAGTCATAATATATTACATAATTATATCATCATTCGGCGTAAATTACGTATATATGTATTAACTACAATAAGTGAATAATAATATAAAAGTAAAAACGCACTTTATCGACTTTACTGCTACTAAAAATAAATGTGTAGATAACCGTTGCGAAATATTTATAAAATCTGATAGATCACCGACTATTCTTAAAATTAAAACATTGATCACTTACCATTCGACTATATTTTTATAATTTAAATACGTCAGATTAAACATAAAAAAATCAAAAACAGTAGAATATAATATATATATAATTTATATACACACTCAAAAATAATAAAAAATTTAATGAAAAACATGAAAATACATGTTTGAGCAATAAAATAAACAATGAAAACTCTGGAAATTAATTTGTGCATTGTAGTAAAACATATAATTTGATATAAATAAAAATATATACAATAAAAAATTATACTCGATGATATTAAATATTAAAATAATGACTCATTAAAATGTTAAGAATATGTGTAACATACAAACAGTAACAGTAATCAATACTATAGGACCCAAAATAATCTAAACTAAACAGATGTTCTTTGAAGAACAGTTCCATTATCAGTGTCGAATAGTGACCGACTTTTGTAGTACCCAGTAATTTATTATTTTATCAAAGATTCAAATTATTAAAATTATCTATCAAAGATCATTTCTTTAAAAAGATTAATTCTTTAATAATAGAATACAGTAGTGTATACATTTCTTCTTGATATTATGTAACAGATTCATTAAATAAATACAAAACGTTTTATTAGATAAAAAAAAAGTAATCAAATAAAATCAATTATTTTATGCGAGTACTTAAAATGAAAATTTAAGTAAAATTACTTATAATCTAAATAATATTTAATTCATATGAATCTAATAAGCTGAGAAAAGCAATATTTTAGTATTTTATAATATATTTTATTTATAACGAAAACAAGTTAATTCCTATTTTACGAATTAATACTACCAATATATACGACTGTTTAAAATAAATAAGTACAATACAACATTCTCGGTTTCAAAAATTCGAATGATTCATCATTTTATCAATCACAAGCTAAAACTTATATAACCCCCTTCCCCAGTAAAAATATAGGATTCGTGCGATTCGTCCATTCCGTATAGAGTCTACTATGTATTAGAACCCCTGCAGTATAAAGAGCACCCCTTCTGAAATTACATCTGCCCAAAAGGGCAATATTTCCCTCGTGGGTTCGATGAATTAACCGTTAATTGAACTCTAACCAAAAAAGACGAAAAAGAAAAAAATGAAAATAAAACTTACTTCGAACTGCCGATATTTTTGGTCTCACGTTTTCTTGCCATCCTGCGCTTGCGGGAACCCACCACTGTGCAATGATCAGCAGTAGGCCGGCGACAAATAATGCTCCTTTCATTGTATATTCCGCGGAAATGGTTCACATCGAACTTATTTTTTATTAAACGTTTAAAAAAAAACTAGAAACCTTGTAGCCGAATTTTACGCAACAACGAGTATTTATCACCCACACTTGGGTATAACAGCGGTTATACTCAACTCGACCGGCGTGGTGACGTTCACTGTATATTTTGATTGAGAGAGCGCGCGTACACGTTATTAAACGGTTGCGGCGTTACTGTCGTCTGCGGTTCGACTTAGCACCACTGACGCAATGCGAACCCGAGACAACGACCCGACCGGCGCATGGTCATCTGACGACGGCAACGGCGGCGCTCCACACTTTTGTCAACCACATGGACCTGAAAACTAAAATGTATTGCATTAACGTTATGTACGGCAATAAATTATTCACTTCTAGCTAATGTTATACAGTAAATGCATTTAAATAATTGACTATAACTTAATCGCTAAATTAAATAATTAAACACGTGTTGTCAAATCTATAAGATATTGATGACCTATAACTGAATGTAATCATCGAATCAGTATTCAACATTAACCATTAAGTTCATATCTTTAAGTAGTCACTGAACATTCTCTTCTATCATACAAAAAAGTTTTGTTATACATTTTTACAGTGTACATTTGCTTATTGCATAAAAAAACACAGATTGTAAATATTATCTATTTCTATAGAAATTCTAATTCTATGATTTAACACAGTTTTACATATACTTTTAATTAGTTGGTGATGCAAGATAATAATATAAATTATGGCCTTGGGTTATTATTTAAATAATTCATAATACACAATTAAAACAAAAATTTGTGGACAATCCAGTGTCGGAAAAATTAATTTAAAAAAAATCTAATCAATTGATTTTATCGAGGAAAATATTTTTTTATATTAACAATTTTGTTTTCGTGTTTGTATAACGTTTAACAAACATTTTTATAGTAGCTAAATACGAACAAAAATAAATGTGATTTGTACATTAACAAGAAAATTATTCAACTAACTATACACAAAAAATCAATATTAATAATAAAGAAATACAAAAAATGACAGCTTTATTTTCTATTCGCTTGTATTTTAATATCTACAGTAAATAATTATAAGAATTTTTTGAATACTTGTATAATTGTACATACAGTTAACTAAACAATAAATATTTTACACAAAATTAAGTTTTTATTCTAGTCGATCAATTAATATCCTGTCAATTTTACAAAAAATATCTTGTTTAAAAAAAAAAATAAAAATAAAATAAATATCTTGATTTTAAACAATATAATTTCTTACACGTATAATACATCTCATCGTAGTTTATTTCTCCTTCTTATACCCGCAACAAAGTTTTGATTAAATTTTAGAAGTTTATTATATGATTATTGACTTATAGTTTATAGATATTATTATAAACGACAATATTGAATAAAAACAAAACAAACAATTGAAGAAACACCGTAAAATAAATTGATTAATTGTAATCTGATATGAAAATAAAACTTGTATAAAAGACTTCTATTTCAAAATATCTGATTGTATATCCCATGATTATTGATTTCAAAACAGTTTTACTACTGTTTGACCTAAAAAGAACAATTTGATAAAACTTCTAAATATCAATGACGTAAACTCATAATTCTAGATTTACGAGTTGATTCATAAATTTAGAAGAAAAACACCTGTTACTAAAGTAAAAGCAGAAAAAACAAACTTTTTCGCGTATCTATTATTACGCATTTTAGATTCCGATTGGAGTAGAGTTTTGATGATAGTCTTTTTTTAATTTTTGTTTTTCGAAAAATAAAATGTTTAGAAACTAAAAAGCCCCAAAACTTTTAAATAGTCTCACTATAAACCAGAAATTTGATACCAAAGGCCAATTGAAAGAAAATATTTTCACAGTGAGGTATACGAGGTATAAGTTTAAAGATAGGATTTCAAATTAATAACAAAAAAATGTAAGTATAAAATTTACACCAAAAACCATTATAACTTATACTTTTTTTTATTCAGAAAATAATAGATACTATAATATTTCTATTAAGCTTTAACATTTTAATTAATTAATTAATTATAATTAAAAAGACACAATATAATTTTTAAAAATCTGTCATATAGGCCTAGACTTTATAACAATTTGAACACTTTTACTATTCATATTTTTTTTGTAAACATATCTCTGAAATTTGTATACAAAATTTAACTCAGAGAATATAACATATTGTGACAAAGTATATTATACTAGCTGTAATTTTCAAAAAAAAAAAAAAATTGAATAAGAAGAAACGGCTTCACATTTAATTTAAAAAAATGTGAAATAATTTTTCCTTCAAGATAATTAAATAATTAACTGCAAACAAAAACTTTTAAAATTTCGTTTTTTAATTTCCCCTATATAGTTTTTAGTGCACAAATACTTTTTTTATTATATTATGCATACATTAACCTATTATTAAATGCTCATTTTCAAATATACATCAATAAATAGTTTATAATTATTTAGTCATAAACAATTTTTTTATATATATGTATATCTAAAATATATCTAAAGAATAACATTAAATTTAGAAGTTTGAATAATTCAATTTCTATTTAAAATACAGTCATTGATACTTCATAGTATTTTATCAAATAAAAAATAAAAATCGAAATATTAAAAGTATTAAACAGATTACTCCATAATTTGAAATGTTCGGGTACAAAAATATGTCAACTAATAAACTCAAACAGTATTTTGTAATATTGCAGAGTCTGGTAGTCTGGTGTAAAACCTCATTTAAAAACCAGTATACACGCTATAGTCATCTACAATCTGAAGTACAAACACCTTTACGTTGTATATAATAATTAAAATTTAATAAAAAATACTCATATTTTCTAATATATGTACATATATATGTATATATGTATATATATATGATTTGTATATGTATGTATATATGTATATGTATATAGCAAATGTAATTTTAAAATACGACTTCCATTAAAAGAATTATTATTTATCACTTATTTAAATAGATTTATTTCTCTAAAAAATCTTAATCTACTTATTGTGAATATACAGTTCAATAAGAAATATTTACTTAACAAATTGAAAACACACGAATGTATCAATATTAAGATAATACAATAAATTCATTATTAATTACTTATTAATATTATTTATTGTATTGTATTTATATAATATAAATAAAAACTTAGGCAATTAATAAAAACTAATGTAGGTAACCTAAGTAAAGTAATACTTAGTTTATCATTTTTTTTTTTTTTTGCATAATATAGCTGTGGATATTTATATACAAATAACAATAGGTACGTACATGAATATTAGCTGGTATAGCTATTTACTTTTTACTTTTTACTAAACATTATACATTTTAAAAATAAACGCATTTACAAGTGCCTATGCTAAAGCTGTTGAAAATATGTTTTAATTAAAATATATATATTATAATATAATTATAGGATATTAATTATGTTATTCTCCATTAACCAAATAAAATTATGAAAATCATATTTATATACCTAAGTATAATTATTATTATATCAATTACCTCTTGAATTTAAAAATTGAAATTGAATGCACTTATTTTCTTTTCTTTTTTTTTTTTTTGTAAAAATCAAATTTATTTTTCAATATCTTTTAAGATATATATCTCAATATTCGTTCTTATACTGTAAAACAGGCATATTTTAGTAATTAAATCTATAATAAATCGTTTTAATATTTTTCCCTGAGTTGTAAAAATGATGCTTATAGTTCTAATTATAGAAGTAATTATTTGAACAATTAATAATAATTGTATCTTTGGTTCTCCTTATAAAAATGTATTATCATCCAATTTATTTTATAAGCTATATAAAATACTATTTATATTCTATATAGCTAAACAATAGATTAATAAAAAAAAAACATTTAGTCAATAGAATAAAAATATAAAAATTAGCACAGAAGCTATAAGGTAAATTTAAAAAATAATAGTTCGTTATTTAACTACCACATAATCTATATTTTTGTAAGCAAGTGACAGTATTATTTTAATACAGAATACGACAGATATTATGTTGAAAAATAAATAAATTAAGTAATGTTTTGTCCTTCTTACAGAAACTATTTTAACACTAAAAAAATGAAATTACTAGGTAGCAACAAAATACCTAATAGTTGATATAGTTATTTATACATTTAACGAATGTAATTTATTTAAAGATTATCTAGTTTAATGAAACTAATGTACACAAAGAATTTTAAATGGAAGTTAATATAATAAATTATAAAAAAAAATTATTCAGAAAATAGCTATTATTTAAGTGTTTAGCACAAAAGGACAATCTGCTAAACGGACTGTTCAGATAAATTTTGTTCATAATCTGTATTCTATAAAAAAAAAAAAACAATAAATCATTATTTTTGTAGTTTGAACTACGAACATAAATTTTTACTTTATTTATTTAAGTTATAGCTTTTATAATTTAAAAAGAACTTTGTTCCAAAAAATATTTTATGTTCCATAACAACAACTATATTAACATTATTACATGTTTAAATTGTATTTTTTCAAAGAATACATAATAGATTATTTTCAATTATTTTCAAAATAAAATATGATAATAACGAATTTATTACAAGGTCTTATCTGTGTTGGTATATTTGACTATAAAATATTGTTTATGCTTCTATCTTTCTGACATGATTTTTTATTACGAATATATAGTATATTATAGTGATAAAGAAAAAGGAAAAACCTACAAACCATTTATTGTCAAAAGTAATGGATAAAAATTACTACTTGCTTTCCACGATTTTTCTCTTCAGTTCCAAACCCTCCTATCCTCATTTAATAACAAACAACGGGTGTTAAAGTTGTAACGATGACTGGAAAGTAGTCTCCCATAACCAGAAATCGTCGTTCCCAAATGTTTTTCTTAAAGTTTAATGTGCGCTTTCGACATTTTCAAGCACAGAAAAACACTAACACACAGTCATTATATATAGTATGTGGGTATGCCTTCATCATCAACATGATTATTGTTAAAATTAACATAAAACCCGTTAATACAGTACACAAAAGAAAATTAATAACCCAGAAAATCACAAAATCAAAATCCTAATAAATAATATGCATATAAGAAATTATTATTAAATATACTAAATATAATACTAACGACATTAATGTGCCATAATAAATATTTTAACTAATTGTTAATTAACAAATTTAATATTCTTATAGTAATATATACATATATTTTTTAAATAAACAATAATAAATAACCCTTCTGTTTTAATCTATTTTTATAATGCATTTTAGTACAACCAAATAATTCTGATGAGAAAGACTTCAATCAAAAGTTCAAATATACAAAATTAAGTCATGGTATTTTTTATAGATTAGACATTACAATCATATAAAGTCTCTATGTATTAATTCAACATTTTTATTAATATTTGATTTTTTTATAATAATATTACAAATCAATTACAATAACTATATTACTATACTTTACTTATAGACTAAATAAAATTATTCAGTGAAATGTTCAATAAGTATTATTTATCATATTTAATATAATACAGTTGTATGCGTAAAATAAAAAATAATTGATTTTTATGGAGATATTATAAACTTTCAATTTTCACTTAAACTTAATTTTATAATTACTAATTTTTACTTTAACTTTTTATGTATTCCAAATAAATTTTTATTTATTTTTTTAAGAGAACGATACGTATCACACATATATTTAAAATAAACAGATAAACGTATAAAATAAATTTGAAAAACTTAAAGAGTTGCTCCGTAGTGTTTCCACTTTCGATACCAATCCACTCAATCCATCAAATTTTAGTCAGTTATGTATTAAAATTGAGTAAAAACAATTACATAATAAACATGATCGTATGAATATTTTTACTTTTTATATTAAACCAAAGCTTGATAATTAATATTTTGTTTACTTCCATTATTAACTTCTAAAGTTCTTTTATTATTATTTTTTTACTTTAAAATTACAAAATTTAACTTTAAAACCATTGAAAAAACTTGCATACAATTATAAATCTACTTTTAATTTGAAACTACCTAAGTGTTTTACTCTAATTATAACTTTAAACTAAATACATTGAAAATATGACAGAACGGAGTATTTCTTACATATTTCCTGACGTAGCATAAAGCACGACAAGACCCACATCTGGTATGTGTAAATTATTCTATTTGCATTTTTTATTTATACTAAATAATATTATAAATTGATAACGCTGCATATGGCACATATTCTAGATTAATAAATGATTCTTATTCAATTATTCCAAAATCATTCATGTTATACTATTTTATAGGTAGTTAATATATATATATATATATATATATATATATAATTAATTATTGATTCATAATTTAAAAATTAATAAAAATTACTCCTGATAAACAAAACAGTATTTCAACCAAGGAAATTTAATGAATATTAAATACATACTTCTGTCTGAATAAATTTATAATTTATAACAAGTGTCAAATACAATATATTCATTTATTTTAATAATAATTAGGTCACAACTCAGAAGACAATATATTGTTTTTTAAAAAAAATAACTAAATCATCACTCATCGGTAAAAAACACAAAAATATAAACATAAATCTTTATTTATGATCAATAAATAATCTTTGTCTACCTATATAAAATTGGAAACTATTAAACATAAAATCGCACTATTTATTTTTCCTTGATAATTTATTATATATTAAATTATTTTTGAATTACGAATACATTATAATATTTGTTCAACTTTAAATATATAAAACATAGCTTTGGAAAAAAAACCATTTATCATATACTCATCATATAACTTCAATAACCTTTTAGCCTCTAGTACACTACCTATTTCATTAGTTATGAACAACAACATAGTCTGTCAATGATGAATGAAGTATCTACGTACGTATATTATATTATTATAACAAATTACAAAATATTATTCATACAACTATAATAAAAACAAAATATTTATTAAGTATAATTAAATTAATTCTTAAATAGTTCATAAATTTACAATATAATGAATAATAGTCAACAATAAATTTAAATTACTTAATAGAACCAATAAAACTGTTAAAGCAAATAATAAAATCAAAATATGATTTTACATTACTTTTACTATTTGTATTAAAAATACCCGTGTGTCAAAAAAAAACGAAACTATAAAAATATAAAAAATATGTTTAACATATCAACCAAACTCTTATAATAAAACCAAATAAATTGAATCATGAATGCTAATTGTATGCTAATTTGAATACCAATTAAAAGGAAAATATTATGTATCAAGTCCGGAAAGATATACGAAGTTTTAATAGCAAAAATGTACACCATAGTATAATATATAACATATATATATTATATATGTTCAATCATTTACTAGAAATGACAAATCATCAAGAAATCTACTTATAAAGAAAATTAGATAAAAAATAAAATATTAAGAAACACACATATTACCTAGTTACACAAATCATTGATTGATTCACCTATATAGTAGGTATATAGTTATTAATGATTCATCAATTTTGTTATTTTAATCTTACGAAACTTTAATTTGAATGACCTATATTAAGCATAAAATATAAAACAAAAATGCTTTGTTTTTTAATAGTTGTACTCAAAATATCGTTGCTTAAATTATTTACTTTAACTGAAGCTGTGAATTTAATTTACCATAAAGCCTTAAAAAAAATGCATTTAACATATCTAAAAATACAATATAAAATTAAATAAAAAATAAAAAATCTATTAAGAAAGCTACATTTTACAATAAGCTAAAAAAATTCACTTTGATACAAATTCATAGCCCCATAGTTACAAGAAAATAAAATGTATTTATAAAGCCATATACATATACTTCAAACATATCATTGATACAATTTGAAAATATATTAAATATGTGTTTTTTTTTTTTTTACTTCAATCAGTATATTATGTATATCGATTGCTAACACAATAATACTGTCTTATTAGGAGAAAATATTAGTAAAAAATACGTTTTTATAATACTGCAGATTGTCTGTGGACAATAGTATTTTTTGAATCTTAACCATTCTAAATAGCATTCAGTATCAATTCTGTTTATTATCACACATCCCACTTTATTTTATACCTATTAGTTTGGACTTTAATTTTTTTTTTGAACGATATCCTCGTATCAAATTCTAAAACACTAATGATTCCAAGAATTTCAGGTAAAATATAGACATCACGATATATTTTTAATGAGGTGTTCTTGACAATGTCCCAAGAGTCCTTACATTTATTATGAGTGAACTACAAAATGTCAAAGACGATATCGACAAAATGTATTACAATTATCTCATGAAGAACATTTTTTTTAAGTACCTACATCCAATAAGTAATAACTATTTGTTTATTGCAGGTTTGGCAAATTGAAATTCACGTTTCAGAGTAAAATGTTGAACTAGTTTAAGAAATATGCATCTATTTGAAAAATTTAAAAATTATATTACAATAAATTTAAAAAAATGTATAGATGAATAAAATTAGTCTAAATTGCTAACAAGATTGCCAACGTTCGTTAACGAATATGGCACTCGAAGAAAACTAGTTTGAATAATCTTAGTAAAATAATCAAAACAATTAAACAAATATTAAAATAATATATAAATATCTGTGTTCTTCTTTAATAAAAAAAACATATCACATACATATTATAAATAATTAAAGCTCTTGGTATTAATATTAATGTGATTAGATAAACCAAGACTAAAAGATAAGAGAACTGTAAAATATAGCCTATAAGACAATTTTCCAAAAATATTATTTTTCTCCCTGCAGTTATACATAGATAATATTAAATTTCATTGTACCTACATTTAATAAATTTATATAAATTTAGCTTCTTTTTTTTCTTTACATACTCAACTCAAAAATAGGAATTTGGGAAAAAAATATATTCGAATGGTCAAAACAGTAGATCCTATTGAGATTAAAGACACATACAATAAATAAAATAAGTAGATCGATTTTGAAGCCACTTATAATAAGAATGAAGACGATAAATCACAACTAACGGAGTTACTACGTCACGTATACATAACTTCTAAAATAGCTTACAAAAATGTATTAAAATCTTAGTTTTAAGTTCAAGTAAAAAAAAAGSGGGCAAGTGGGTACCGCTCTGCTGTACATTAGGTGCCGTGTGGATCACTATATATTGTAGGACGGTTAAATTTGAATCCAATGATAATTATCATTGTATACGAAAAACGATTCTGAACGAAGATGATTTGTCAGCCTAGGATATTTATAGTATTCTAGTATTATAGTTATATTATAATTTTCAGTGGTTGGTAAAAAAGGTGGTTTATGTTTTAATGGCCTGAATACGTCAAAATTTAAGTTATTTTATAATTATTGTAAGCTAAACTTATGAAAAACC
>VUJU01000908.1:0-75419 GCA_009835225.1 Aphis craccivora
GCATTGATAAATTCAGCTGCATCTTGTTGCTGAACATGATTAAAATGTTGTTCTAAAGATCGTCTTAAAGGAATACTGTTAAGTGGGTTCTGTTGTGACAAATATGATTTAGCTAATTTAGTCAAAGCAGAATGTTCTTTATTTTATACTAATTGGTTTATTATGTAACGGCAGTTAAAAATCATTTGTAGTGATGCGTTTGCATAACATGATACTCCATCATAATTTGTAAAACCTGGTAATAATAAAAGTTGATTTGGTAATTGATTTATGAATTGTTTTTGTTGAACATCTTTTATAACATTTTTAGTTACATTAATTAATATATTATTTAATATAATTATTTATTTATATTTATATACATATATATTATATATTTATATATTTTTATTAATATTAATTATATATTGGCCGGTCGGCACGACAACGCGAGAAGCGGCCGCCGTGATTCTAGATTTCAATATAATTTTTCATTAAAAATATTTCACGTTTCCTTTAATAACTTAATTTCTAACTGTACGATTTTTATGATTTTTACAAAAGGATCTCTGCATGATTTTTCTCATGTTTTGCAATTTATTAGGTATAAATTGATTCAGTAGATAATTAATTATCTCATCTGACAAAAAACACCGACATTTACACGGTTTTAATGGGAAACTCCTGCTTCGAGATAATATACACTGTCGTGCCGTCGCTTTTATTTTTTTTTACTTAGCTCGCGCCACGACCGTGGTGCTGGATAAATAATTTAATTCATATTATTAGAACCTCGGTTACATTAATAGTAAATCTTATTATAAATTTATTGATTATCTTATAACTTTAGATGGTTACAAACACTACTGGCTAAAAAAAAATGGCAATGTCAATAAGTTATAACAAACAGATTACTAGATGTATTAACAGTAGTAATCTGAAAAAAAACATATACTTTTATAACAAAAACTACTAACATTTGTGCACTTATTGTATAGCAGGACTCGAAAAATATATATTTGATAGCAATAATCAATAGATTTCGGTAGAATTAAACAGGACATAAGCCGGTATGGTGATCGTTCAAATCGTTCACTCAGAATAGTAATTTAACAGCACACCGTCGCACGCACATGGCAGAAAGTCTATACTCAAGTAAATTTTGTGGAAGATCGTTTTCTCAAAGCAATAACCTGAAAGTTCATCAACGAACTCACACGGAAAAAAAGACATACCGGTGTGATGTTTGTGACAAATCGTTTGCTCACAGAAATATCCTGGTGGTGCATCTTCGAACGCACACGGGAGAAAAACGTTACTCGTGTAACGTTTGTGACAAATCATTTGCCAACAGCAGTAACCTGAAAGTTCATCTTCGAGCACACACGGGAGAAAAGCCTCACTCGTGTAACGTTTGTGACAAATCGTTTGCCTACAGCAGTATCCTGAAAGTTCATCAACGAACTCACACGAAAGAAAAGACATACCGATGTGATGTTTGTGACAAATCGTTTGCTCACAGAAATATCTTGGTGGTGCATCTTCGAACGCACACGGGAGAAAAGCCTTACTCGTGTAACGTTTGTGACAAATCGTTTGCTCACGGCAATAGCCTGGTGGTGCATCAGAGAGTACCTACACACGGGAGAAAAGCCTTACTCATGTAACGTTTGTGACAAATCGTTTGCCCACAACAGTAACCTGAAAGTTCATCAACGAACTCACACGGGAGAAAAGACATACCGGTGTAATGTTTGTGGCAAATCGTACATTCAGAGTAGTAATCTAAAAACGCATCTTCGAACGCACATGGGAGAAAAGCCTTACTCATGTAACGTTTGTGACAAATCGTTTGCCCACAACAGTAACCTGAAAGTTCATCAGCGAGCGCACACGGGAGAAAAGCCTCACTCGTGTAACGTTTGTGACAAATCGTTTGCTCGCAGAAATATCCTGGTGGTGCATCTTCGAACGCACACAGGAGAAAAACCTTACTCATGTAACGTTTGTGGAAAATCGTTTGCTCACGGCAATAGCCTGGTGGTGCATCAGCGAACGCACACGGGAGATAAACCTTACTCATGTAACGTTTGTGGAAAATCGTTTGCCCACAGCAGTAACCTGAAAGTTCATCAACGAACTCACACGAAAGAAAAGACATACCGGTGTAATGTTTGTGGCAAATCGTACATTCAGAGTAGTAATCTAAAAACGCATCTTCGAACGCACACGGGAGATAAACCTTACTCATGTAACGTTCGTGGCAAATTGTTCACACAAAGTGCGAGTTTGTGATGTAGGTGTTGTGTGTTTTTTTTTCCTATAGTAATTTATTGGTAATATATTTTGACTGTTATTTCAATGTCCAAAACTAAATTACTTCATAGGTTTTTATTTTCTGTTAAAGTTATTAATAATATTTGCAGTATGTATGATGAGTGTACCTATATTTTAAAAAAAAAGTAAAAAAGGTTTGATAGTTGATTAAAAACGTGTTGAATGGAGCAATTTTTATAATAGTTATAATTTGTCACATGATATAAATAAGATAGAGAATTGGTTGGACTTACCACAGCCTTTATCATTTAAAGCCTTCCTAAAATTATACTGGAATACGAGATGACTTAAAAATACACGTGCTCTTCTGAAATCTTAGATTCAGTAGAATATAATACCTACCATGTTTTTATTCTATTTTACTATTTTAGTCATTTTTTTCCCGTTTGTGTGAACTTAGTAAATAATTGAATTCGGATTAACTTAGAGGTCTATAATATTAATTTACATTAATGTAAAGTACCTATTTGTTCTCAAGTTAAATTATTACCTAATAATAAACACTGAATTACATAATTTTTTCACCATAGCTTATTTTAAATAACTCATATTATATCATCATGATGTGATAAAAAATTCCAAATTTGTTCATATTTTTTGATAATTAAATATTTAAATGTATCCTTGAAAGAATTTAATGTTTCAACTTCTTAAATGAAAATGAAAAATAGTGAAAAATCCAAGGCTGGGCAAGTTAACGAATTTTTTTAACTCGTCAAGTTAAGTTAAGTTAATAGTTAATCATATTTTTTTTCGTTAATTCGTTAAGTTAAACGTTAACTTTGAAAAAAAAGTAACTTAACTTAATTTAAAGTTAAATTTTCTAATTTTCAAAATAAAAAATTCCAAACACATAATAATGTTTATTAGATAATATTTTTCTTTATGCACAAGAAAATTACTGGGGAAATTTAAAATCATACATCAAAGTATTAACTAGCTATCAAAAAACTTACTTTTCTAAAAATACTATTAAAAAATTTACACTATTGTTTGGACTAAAATTAACTTAATTTAAATATTTTTGAATAAAATTAACTTGAAGTTAACACGTTAATCTTTATAAAAAAAGTAACTTATTAAGTTAAAAGTTAACTTTAAAAAAAAGTAACGAGTTAATTAACTTATAATTAAAGTTAACTTAACGTTTTAACTTAATTTTAACTTTTAGTTCGTTAATGCCCAGCCTTGGAAAGATCTATATGGAATCAAAACGTTATAAAAACAATAGGTAATTTTAAATATTTTATAATTATTTTTATGTTATATAATATTTTAATTTAAACTGCAATAGGTAATTATTTAGTTAAAATTCCATTGCATCCACAATATTCTGTATATGCAACGAATGTCCTTAATATATCAATATCTGTGATTAGTGTTTGAGTTACAACCATTTAAAAATATCGATGTGGTCGATAATTGATTTGGAGTAAATATTACCGGTTTTCCGTCACTTTTTTTTTGTTTTTCTCGATTTTTTTGAAAATGTTTACTTTTGACCTATAATAATAATATAATGCACCAAGGATATTCATTTTGCCATCGAAAACCACTCCCAAAGTTTGAAATTGAAGCATTATTTCGACAAGTTATGATCTACACAGACACAAAAAACAATGTAAAATTAATACATTCATCACTTCGTTCAGAATTTAAAATGGTCAAGTTATAAATTTAAAAGTTTGCAATTTTTTAACTGAATTTCTTATAATTGCTATTATGTGTGTTAAATAAATACATCATAGTTAATTGAATTATTTAATTATACATTAATAAAATCATTAAATACATCAAATGTTTTACATGAAAATAAATCAACATGAAGATATTAATTTAACTTTATACATTTATTTGTAGGAGTATTTCGATCATAATAATTTTTAGACAAGAATAGCATACCTACAAATAAAATGTAATTTTTTAGTACCAACTACGACTAGGAACTAAAAAGTTAAGTTCGTTAGTAACTCTTGACAATAAACCAGATTTAAAAGAAATATATCTCACCTTTTTCTTAGTACCTATCTCCAATAATTCCGTGCATAAAACATAAAAGGGATAGGTAATATTGGCTGATATTAAAAACAATGAAGTTAAAATGTTAAAGGACAACGTTCTCAAATATTAATATTATTATATTACCTGTTTTATTAATATTAAATAATATACCTAGTCTGTAGTCAATAAAAAATGAATTAATATAATATTAATTAAGTGCTTTCAATGCATACCTACTTAGGTACAGTTAAGAAATAGTAGTTATCAATTACCTACGACCTACCTATTAATATCACCATTGAATTTTACTTTTATTAAAATTTAATGTAAAATATGCATTAAAATAATATTTAATTTAATTTTAAATAGTTTGACTATTATGTATATAGTACAACTAACTGATTTACTTAAAATATTACTTAAGTAGGTATAATCTAGCCAATCTAGGTAGTTATTGTTATTTTTATACATTATAGGTAGGCAGGCGCGGATCTAGAAATCACAAAATGGGGGAGCTTATTATCAAAAAATGATAAATAAAGAATTTTTTGTAAATATTTTTTAAAGTAATTTCATTTTATATAACTTAAAATACGGCCGAAGGGGGGGGGGCTAAAGCTACTTAGCCCCCCCTCAGATCCGCGCCTGTAGGTAGGTACTGAATAGCAACATTATGTTTTTATTTTCAATAAATTAAAAGTTTTAAAGTTAAAATTTGCATCAATGATCAATATAAATACTTAAGTTAGTAGTAGGTATCTATTTAACTGAAAAAAGTTAAATTTTTTCTCTCAACACTTTAGGTTTATAATTTGGATGTATTATTTTTACTGAGTTATAAATTATAATATAAATTAAATATACAATCTACGTATAAGCCAATAATAATATAATACTTAACTTCAAAAATGAATTCTTTTAAAAATTGAATTTAAAGTATATATATAAAAAAATAAAACCCCAAGAAAAGGCAAAATAAAATTTCCTGTTGATGTTTCATCTTGCGTAGTATAATATAATTTTAAATTTAAAGCTGGCGCAGCTTTATACTGCAGCAATAGAAAAAATGAAATGTTTACAACATCCAATTCTACCTATTTATTATTATCAATGTCGTCAAATATAGATATATAGGTAGATACCTAAGAGAAATTACTTATTCAAGTTTTTATTTATACTCATTGCCCGTTTATCCAGAAATGATCTAAAAATATTTTTCAAACGTACTAATGCCGGCAAAAATATAATATTATCTTCTATTAAATTAAAAATCGGCATTATTTATATCCCTAGAATTAAATTCACTTTATACTTCATATTATGTTATGAAAATCGTGGTACCTAATTATTTTCTACTGATAATAATTTATATTGTTTTAATTTCGTAAAAAACTATATGATGAACAGTTAAAAATCATTATAAATCGCAATTCACGTTTGAGACAAAATTAAAAAAATAATTTTTGTTTTGTAAAATGAATTTAGAGCCTTAGGAGTTAGGGGCTTTTTAGTTATTTTGATACACGAATATTTTATATTTACTTATACCTACTATTACTATACCTTTACTATACTCTGTGCACTGTGCTACTTAGCCAATCATACAATATAGCCTTACTAATGGACTTTCAACATCTGTATTCAGTACTCACTGTTCAATGTTGTTGAATGGTTGAAAATTAAATTCCTACCTATAGGTAGTGAATATTCAATGAGTTAGGTACATGAAATCAAAAATCAAAAATCAATTTTTTTATTAAATAAGCTTCCTGTCTTAAATATGGGTACCAATTATCATAATACAGTTCTCCATTCTTACAACAATTTTCTTTCCAGTAACATCTTGATAAAGAAAACTACCAACTGCGTTCTAACTGAATTACTTACTTAATAATATCATCTCGTTGAACATTCATATTCCTCTACTGGTGTTCCATTAGGTCCAGCTGATTTTTTTTGTTTTTATCATCCTAAATCCTATAAAGCGTGATTCAAACTTTTTCCTCTTAAAAGAAACTATTGGTTTTTAAATGTCTTTCTATCTATTTCAATAGTTCTCTTCTTAAAAATATCAATAGACTTTAAAATACTATTTTAATTTCTTCGTTATACACCACACATTTCTCTAGTATTTTTTTTTTCTAACCAAAACAAAACTGATGATTACTTCATCATAATCTAAACTTTTGACATTATTTAAAATTAATTTCTATTAAAACAATTGACAAGTAGTTATCTCTATTCAAAATTTTATTAATAACCTCTCCCATATTAGTTTTGTTATGCATAGTTTTGCATTATGTGTGTTTGTATATTATTGAAAATGGCATTAGCCTATCAGTTAAAAGCAAATAAAGCTCACACACATAAATATATACTGATTATTGTAGTTATTATTATTTAATCAATAATGTTCAGCCGACGAGGAAAAATAACTGACAAATAGAATTTATTTTATAGCATCAATGCAACTTAAATAATTTCATACGGTTCATTATCATCTAAAACAATAATAGAAAATAAAAAAAAATCATATCATTTACAATAAATAACCATAGTGCAAGTATCTAGGTTATTATTTTTGTTTTGCGCTGTAGAAAAATAAAAGGACAAAACACTTTAACTACACAGGTATCTTTAGTTAGATAATTTCAAAAAGCACTTTTTGTAACAAGTACCAATAGATTAGATCATAATAAAAAGAGATCATAATTTGTATTTATAAATATGGAAAATATAATTAAGTAAATTACTCAGTTAATTTTAAGTTAGTTGCGTCCTAAGTTATGAAAACAGTATTATACTTTAAATGTTCTTTAAGGCTATAGTTATAATATAGGTACTGTAGTGACAGTTTAAGGAATCAATTTAGACTAAAACTAAATTCTTATACACCTTACTATACTACAGATATACAAGCATATAAATATGTTTGAAAAATAGTTATTACTCATTAGCAACTATAGGTAACTATAAATAATATGAGTGATATAGTATATAATATAGTGAATAAGTATAGTATATTAGTATGTCAATGTGATAATAGCTGCTTATTAGTAATATATTTCATAAAATTGATTTTGACACTCTGTACTAACACTATTATTACACTAAATATTACTAAACCGTTATACTCATATCAATTGTTACTTACAGCTTAAATGTGGTGTATTCATATTTATAGCATTGTAAATAATGCTGAATCAATTGCAACAATATACCATTGACTGTATGTAAACAATATAGGAGAATATTCATGAACTTCCTATAGCATATTTAATTTATGCTATTTGTAACCTATTGTGAATTTATAAATTGTATTACAGTAAGAATTACATTGAAATATATTTTGATGTAATTTATAGATATCAATGAAAAATCTATAAAACGTTTGGTCCAATATTGTACTTATCAGTAACACAAACACAAATTCCCTAAAAACATACAATACATAAAAAAAATGTTCAGGTGCTATTAAATTAATTTATGTATTTAAAAAATAAAGTTTTTCATGTTTAAACATTGAATAGGTGTAAAATTGTATTTGAAGCTAGTCTCATATTGGCTTAGCAAATAATAAAGCTTACAATTTAATTTGTTTTTAAATTAATTTAACATATTAACAAATTATGCAAACCTTGTTATATGGTAACAAGTAACACTTAATATGTAAAACTAAAAAAAAAAAAAAAAAAAAACACATATAATTAAATTAAGTAGTAATAAAAACATATATCTAAAGGTATTAACAATTATATTGAATTTAAAACAGCAATAAAAAAAAAAAAAAAAAAATTATAATAAATAAATAATAAAAATAATAGCAATATCTAAGATATTAAGGTATCGTAAGTTAAGTTGTAAAGTTATTTTTATTAAAATAATCGTATAGGTATTTTTACACAGTCTTAAAAAAAATTTAAATAAAACAGGACGTAAAATAATGTTTAAAAAATAAAACAATGATCATTTGTTAGTTACCTTCATGAAAATTATCATTTAAATAAAATAATAAAATATAAATAAATAAATATATATTTTCAATTTAAAGATTTAAAAGATATTGATACAATTTATAAGCGGTAGACTAATAATGACACAGTGAAAACGTATTGGCTTGATATGACATAAATATTGGTGAAGTGTGTATATTATATATTGATGATTTAATAATAAATACACTTATACCTGTGAATAAAATAATTATTAAATTAATAAATATAAATTAAAAAAAAATAACAATACTTAATTATAAAAATAAGAACATGTCGCTAAGCTTGAAAGAAAATATAACATTTCATTTATCTCACCTCTGATGATGAACCATTTTTCTCTGAACTGTTGATAGTGGAAGTGTTTTCGACAGAACTTCCAGTTTCTAAAATTAAGCAATTTAAGAAAATAATATTTATAAAATTGTAACAAGGAATTATCACTAATTAAATAATTTAAAAACATGCTCATTAAATATATAATTACTATTATTTTTACCATGAGTAGATCCTATTGATTTTTCTTGAAAAGCATGTAGTCTTTCTCGATATGTCTGAAGTTCTTTACGTAAGTCTTCTTCCAGTTTACCATGTTTAGTAGTTGATATCTAAAATAGATAAATATATTTAGTTCATTAATTAAGCAAATACTTTCAACAATAACTATATGAGCATGATTATAATTATTTAGACTAAAGTGTATGAAATATTGATTTTTTTTTTCAACAGTATCTTACCAAAAGTTCTGTAATTTGAGAATTTAAAGAAGCTACAATTGGTTTAACTTTAGTGATCCGAGACAATTGTGTTGCATAAGCTTTATATAAACTACAATTTGAAGTTAAATTTGACGTTCCCAAGCTAGCAGCAATAGCATCCACATCAGTCATACTCAGTGATTCATTTAATACTGTGATAATTTCATTTCCTAAAATGTATAAAAACATTAATTACAGCTGCAGATAGTTTAGATAGTTTTTTTTTTTTTTTTTTAACAAAAAATATATACCTTGAGACACTGCTGAAAGTAAAATTTCATTTGGCTCATCTGAAATGTTTTTATCTTGATCGTCAGATGTTTTATTAGAGACTGATAAAGGCACCTTTAATATATCAGCAACTAATTGTAAACGTTCATTTAATGCTTCTTCAATTACTCTATTATTTCTTCGTAATTTTTCTATGATAGACAATAATATTATTAGCATAAACAAATGCACATGTACCATAAATTAATAAATATTGCATACCAAGGTGTGTGATTACTGGTTCAGCTTTGAGTACAGAACTTTGTGATACTAATACTTCAGATGGCTCAATAAGTGGACTTTTTTGAGTTTTGGACAACACAGGAGTGCTGTTAGTGATTGTCAATGCTTCACTATTAGGAAAGCTTTCATTACCTAATTTAATAAAAATGTAAATAAAAAAAAAAAAATCTTATTTATATCAAACAAATTATTTGTATTACCATGTTTAGATGTATCACAATTATTAGAGTCTAAAGAAGCGGATAATTGGGAACTATTTAAACTATTATTATTGTTATTATTAGAAGGTTCCGAACTTTCAGTCACCCTGAAATTATAAAACATTATTAAAACATAAGACTGAAGCATCAAAAAAGCAACTTAATGTTACTTACGACTTTTTTTTAGTACCCTGTATTATGTCTTCGTAATCAATAACATGATGAGAGGTCTGTTCTTGTTTCTTTACTTTTCCTTCACGAGCTTTATAGGATTCAGTTGCTTCAGAGATATGTCGAAACCATCTAATATAAAGAATTATTGTAAGTTAATATACTAAATAGTAACAGTTAAATTATAATGACTTACGTTTTTCGTTCATTTGATGAAGTTGTAACTAAATCATATATCTGAGCACCAGCTAGTGATGTGTTTACTAAGAACATAGCTTTCTTATCTAAATAAATTAAATTTACAATGATGAATAAAAATACATACTTCTAAAATACATTAACAATTTTTGACACTCACCTACTGCATTATGTCTGACTAAAGCCGTTGACATTTTAATAATTGGACTTAAAGTAGGAGTACGATCTTGAAAGCCATAATATTTTAACACATATTTATCATCAACCTTGTTCAACAAAATAATTAAATCTTCTAATAGCAATACATGCAACTCAATCATTTTTTGACGAGTTCCACCAATTCTTAACCACAGACCACCTTCATGTATTAATTTATGTTTTGTTACATCTAAATTCTACAATAAACAATAATAAAAAAAAAATAATAAACATTAGTTATATTGAACTTCAAATAAAGCAAAATTGCTTTAAAATGATAAATTGTATCAAATATTGAATATTTTCTCCACCTTAAAGTCAACACTGAGAGGATGATCAACTTTTTCGAATGGAGAAGCATCTAATTTTTTTTGAATCCCAGATAATCTAAGTTGGTCCTCTGCTTCACGCACGGCTTGATTTACATGGTTTAAAATAATTTTACTTCTTTCAAAAGCTCTTTTGATGTTTAATAATTCTTCTTCATTTGATGTACATTTTACCAAACTTTCAAATAATAATGGATATTTAGTTAATCTAGAATAATAATAAAAAAAAAGTAGATAAATTAAGCATTCATAAGTCTTGTGATGATTAAATATTAAATAAAATTACCTTATCATGCCAGTAGGTAAAATATCTTTCAGTTGTAAGCGTTTGCATACAGGATTACCTTCAGCTTCATTTAAAAATATATTTAATTTTGTATCTTTTTTCCTTTTTTCTTTTAAAGATTCTAAAGCTATTTGTTGTCGAGCACAAAACGTAGCAGCAGCTTTTTGAAATACTTCTCCAGCAGTTCCATCAAACTGTTAATTAAACAATTAAATTATATAAATAAAAATATCTTACTTATTTGATAATTTATTAAAAATAACAAGTACACCACTCAACTAATTAAAAATTAATTAGCAACTTTAATGAATATAAATATTATATACATAAATAGTTTAGTATAGTCGAGTCTCGATAACTCAAATTTTTTTTTGTCCCTATGGAATTCTTATACGCTCAATGCAATATCTGTAACTCGAAAAATACATAAGTCGAATTAATTTTTACCTCCTTTGAAATTCGAGTTATTGAGACTCGATTGTGTATGAAATATTTTTCCTTAGATAACTATGTTACTGGTGAAAATTGCATGTGAGCATGTTTTAAATTGAATATTATAATTAGTTATTCATGTTAAACAAATAAATACATACAGTATTAAGTAAGACATGGCCAATATTTTGAACAACTTGATTATCTTTTCTCACTGCTTTCATGGCATTACAAAACTGAGAGTGTAATTCAAACATTTGTTCAAGGTTGGCAAATAACAGTTGAAGTTGGTCTTGTGGTAATACTTGCAGTTCTCTCATAGGTCGATGAAAAACATGCTCCAAAACTTTTAACCCTAAATATTAAACAAATCAATTTTAATATGTATATAATTTGATATTATAACAAATTAAATATATATTATTTTAAATAATGATTTACCTCGAATATGAGATCTTTCAGTATGATAAAGTTCATTAATAACTTCTTGACGTTTTTTCTCTTTAGATGATAACTGATCCAATATTTCAGTTGGAACATTACTAGCCCAATCAGGTAAATCTAATTCATCATCAGAATCACTATCTAAACATGACGTCATCTCTCCACCTTGTCCAATGCCTTCCAAAGAAGTACTACGACTGTCTAAGCTTCTAGTTAAAAGTAAATAAAGTAAGTCATTTAAGTTAATCAATTGAATAAAAGGCAAACTATTACTTAGTCGATAAATTAGAATTTGAGGAGCTATCAGAACGTGTGAATGAAAACTGCATTTCGTGTTCAACATCACTAAAAATAAAATATAATTATTAATAATACATAAACTAGTAATATATTTTTTAATGTACTAACTTTTTATACTTTGAAGGAAGATTAGGATCACTAGTTTTTCTTCTTTCACGAATTTGGCGCTATAAAAAAAATAAGTTAAAATTATAAATATTAGTAATAATAATATAGAATTAAGGTTCCCTAATAATCTTAGTCAAGATGCTGTCCCTATCTAAATATATAAATAAATTAATTGGTCTAACATAAGAAATTCATCTTTCAGAGATTATATTAATGGAATTTAATTATATAAATTTAAATTTAATTTCTTGATTAAAATATAGGATTAAAAAGTTACTAAAAATATAATGCAACTGAAATATTTCTATACTATTTTTCATGTTAAAAAATGTAATTATTCATTTATTAATAAAATACAATGTTTTAAATTTATTATATAGAATAAGTGACACATTTTTAATTAGCAAATATATACCTTGCAAATAAATTATAAATAATAATCAAAAAAATTAGTTCAACTCAACAAAGTTTATTATATATACCTTTTGGTGAATACGTTCTTTATAGCTTTCAGATCGGTTTATGGAGATTCCAGTTGGTTTTAGTTTTGGACAATGCGACCTAAAATATAACGTTCTTTATTATAGACTGCCATTAGGTAATTGAAAATATTAAAACTTACATTTCATCAATTGTACTTGTATCTCCTCTGTCTGATTTAAAACTATCATCAGCTTTGAAGTGAAAACTACTACTGCTTAAGCTTGTTCGATCTGAAAATAACAATTTAAAAAAATATAAAAGTACAAATATATAATAAATAGTTTATTATTAGCATGTAATTGAATCATTACCGGAATCTTTTTCAGGAAGGGCTGGGACTATGTCACCCGAATCTTCAGATTGCCTCTTTGATTTTTCAACTTATAAGAGATTAAAATAAAACAAATTAATGAATATGTTAAATAAAACAAAAAAATTATTACTTTGAACAAAGTTCAAACCAGGTTTTCTTCGAGTTTCCCGTTCTGGTCTAATTTTATCCATAAGTTTACTAATGCGATCATTGGCTTTATCTTTTTTTACTATTGGACCAGGGCAGTTTTCATCCAAAACTTTTACACAAACACGATGAATGTTTAAAATACAATCTAAAAATTAATCATGTTGATTTATAATGCTTTTTAATTTATGTATTTAAAAAATGAATTAGATGGTATTAACATACTTGTGCATTGATAACCTTGTGGTCCAATTCCCCAAATAATTAACTGACAATGATTGCAATAAGTTACAGTGAAATACTGATGAGCAACAAAATGATGTCCTTTGTTAGTAAACTGTGAATAATATTTAATTAATTATACAATAATATTTCATAAACTAAATAAAATGTAGTTACTTTTCGGCATTTTCCTATAAGTTTAGCTTTAAGGGATTTTTCTTTGGAAACAAATGTAGGACAGCGATCTAAAAGAGAACTAAATTGAGTTCCCCGAAGCCCAAATATTTTACTCATAACTGTAGCCAGTGCAGCTGCCATTGTAAACCGTCTATCATCTACAATCTCTTTGTCCATGTCCTCTCTGAAAAATAACATTAATATGAATCTAATAATACAAATATAATATTATAATAAATACTTACATAAACGGTTCCATATTAGGAACAAGAATCATTTCAATTATTTTCAATTCTTTAACTTTATCATTAATACTATCATCAAGTTGAAAATCAGGTGGGCCAAACAGAGTACCCAAACCGGCTGTTCGTCTATGACGAAAATCACTTAACTGTTCATTTAACTCTTCTTTGGCTTTGGTTCGAGCTTTCCAAAACACCTGATATAAGAATTAGTAATACAAATCAGAATATATATTATATACAATTTTTTATTTAACTTACTTTACGTAAGATTTCTTCACGGTCCGAATCCTTTTGTAAAATATCATCAATTTCACGAACAAGATTCTCTTCAATATTATTCAGTCTCAATGGCTAAAATAAAGAAATAATTAAATTAAATTAATGTTATTTTTGATAAAAAATGTAAGTTGAAGTATAAAACCGTACAGCACAAGGCACTAGAAAACTGGAATGGATTTCATATGCCCATTTTTTCATTTCTTTGGCATTGCCTTCTTTAAATAAATTTGTAACTAAATAGAATAACTGAAAACATACAATTTCAACAATTAAATTTTTTTCTTGAAGTTATTTAATGATTGTTTGTGTATATACCAAAGCTGAGGGATCACTATTTGATATAACATAGTTTAAAAATACTGCTAGATGTGCGTTATGTTCTACTAATTTAGTAAAACTTTTGAATGGGCCATGTTCTTCTAAATGGCTCTGCAATAATAATAAATAATAAATTTAGTACTTTAAAAATATGATATTAATAAAAACAAAAATATTTTTATAATTTCTAAGCATACTTACAGATTCTTGATCAGAAATTTCATCATCCTCCATTGAAATGATTGGAGTTTGAGCTAATTTTATGTCTGAAGAATCAACTGAACATCGATCACCACCATATTTATTCTAAACAAGTTAATCAATACTGTAATTGTATAAGAAATCTAAAAAAACTAATAATATTACCATTTCTATGTGTGGTTTATCACATGGGTTTGCTACATCAGGAGATCTGTTAGGAGAATGTTGACGAGGTGGTGATACTACATCCCAAGCTAATCCACCCTTGGAGTGTTTAACAAAATGCAAATCATTGAAGGATTCAGATAAGCTTAACTTTTTACTACCTGAAATTATTATATATATTAATTATTATATTAATATACATTATGTTTCATGATGTAAGTAAAAAAATATATTATTTCTAAGTTGGTATATTTTCAGATAATGGATAATTCAACATACAATGAAATACAATAATTATTTATAAGATATAATGATGATTTAGTGTAAGATTCTGGTTTTTCTGTAGAAGGTACATATATTTTATTTTATAAATATACTGTGTTAATATACTAACTAGGGTTAATTTAATGTTAAAATTTTTTTTTACTAAATTAATTTTGTAAAAAATAATTAAATATTAATCTTATATACTTTATATTAATTTATAGAATTTGTAACTATTCATCTTTAATTATTTGCTTTTAATATCTACTAAGACATTTTAAGTACTAACCTAATGGTTTACCTTCACTAAGTTGATCAGGATTTGACTTTGTACGTTGATGACACAATGAAAGGTTAGGAGAATCCTGAAAGAAATATTGGTAATTAAATGCAATGAAAATAGATACACACAAATACAAGAATAATTATACATTATCATACAAATCAGAATGATAAATAAAAATGAATCAAATAGAGTTTAAGATATAATAACCCATATACCTAAGAAGAACTTTACTAATATTTAAAATCTACATACATTTATAATAAGAGATTAATCTTACAAAAATTACATTTCAAACAGAGCAAGAGAATACACACATCACATTTTTATAAAATTACCATGCAATATTAACAGTTTAAAACAAACTTATTTATGTTTAAGTACCTACCTCCATTTGTCTTACAAGCATGACTTGTGTTGGAGATAAAACATATAGTTAAAAATGTTTAACCTAACATTGTGTGGAATTGGTAATTACTTTTAGATGCATATATTGATTAAAATATTACAGAGTAAAAATAATTAATTAATTAAGTGGTTATTTTATTTTATTTAACCATACAACTACTAAAGTATATTAACTTAATAATAATATTCATAACTTTTTATTTAATGAAAAAATATTTCATTCTAAGGGTGTTGCATTATGATATGTTTTATATTATTAATCTTCATATAAAAATATATACTCTGCCTTATATAATAATGTATTTGTACTATTTTCTACTCTGATTGATGACTGTTAATATTGAATAGTACATGCAGATGGAGTTTTTTATAAGACTGGGGGTTAGGTTAAATCGCGGTAGATAAAAAGTGTCACTAAATTACATTAATAAGTTAGACAGAGTATATTTTTATTACATTCAAATTATAATTGTGCATTTAAACAATTTATATTTAGTGCATCTTTTAAGGTTTGTATGATTCAATTTAAATAAAATACAATTTTAAAAATTAAATTTAGAATATTAAGTAATATAATATGGGAATATTTTAAGGCATAATAGGCTATTAATTGTCTTAAACAATTATCGCGTACTTACAGTTTGACTATTGTTAACACCAGTGATATGTGAATTATTCGACTGCTTATCACTAATCAAAGGGGCCGTTGGATTTCTAGGAGGTAGTGGTGGTGGGTTTCTTGGTGGTAGTGGAGGAGGTTGAAGTGAAGATGCTTGTGCAACAATATTACAAAGCTGTCAACATAATAAATATGCATACGATCGTGTTAAACAAAAAAAAAAAAAAAATACAAAACACGTAGAATTGGAAATAGGGTATTAAAGGTATATAAATAAAATAATAGTCAAGGATGAAAAGGAATAGGATTAATATCAAAATAAATATCTTAAGCAAGTGCTAATATCAAATTAAAATAAAATGTATAGAATGCAAATATTATGTACATTTAGTTATACTTCTAGAGCCAATGACTCAACAAACATCATACAGTGCTTTAAAAATAGTGTTAAACATAATAATTTAATATATTTTCTTGATATCATGTTTATTCTATCAATTAAATTAATTTTAAGATAAAAAAACATATTATGAAATGTTTTTTAATTTTAAACCCATCTAGGTAATAGTAGATAAATTTTAAATTAAATAAAAATACAATGTACAAAGGGACATAAAAATATTATTCTTTAATTTATGTTTGTCAACATATTTCTATGGCACTGGTAGAATAAAAACTGACAAACATTTTTTAACAACAAGATAAATTAATGTTTCTAAAACATGTTAGTACTTTCAATAATTTAAACACATTATATGACCATCAAAATACAAACCAAAAAACTAAAATAACTGTACACTTCAAACTACAATATGCAATATAATTGCAAATTCTAAACACCATAAAAAATACACATTTAGTTATAAGTCGATTATAAATATTATAAAATTCAACTCTTCAATTTCAAATTATCAAAAATCTGCAAATATACTAAGTAAGTACTAAATTAATAGTCAACACCAAACATTTAATATTTTAATCTTAAATCATGCGACTTTCTAATTTAATATAATAATAGTCCCATTATATTACACTAACTATTAACAATAATATATTTATAGTAAAGATTTGTACACTACCGGTATTTCATTGAACGTAGTTAATTGATCTTGCAATGTTTTAACTCGACGTTCAGCACCAGTCAATTCTCTTTTCAATTTATAGTTATCACCATTGGATACATCTGATGAAGATCTATGAAGTTCTTTTTTTAATACTTCCACGTACCTTTGTTCTTTTTCTAACATTAATCTAAATGTTTGCCATCGTTCTAGTTCAACATGCCTCATTTGTTCCACCTCAAACATTAAAATTATTATTATTATTTTAATTTCTCTCCAAATTAGTTTTTTTTACAACAGATACCTACTATCACTAATACTAGAATTAAAAAGAAAATATTATAAAATTTAAAATTTAAAAATACTCAAAAAGTCAAAACTATTAATTATGGTTATGTATTATAATATTAATTTTGTTATTAAATATTGTACCTATCATAAAATTAGTGAAATTAAAAATGAAGAGTATTTCAGCACGGTATTAAAATTGTATAACAAAATAGCTCCGTACAAGATTTCTAAAAACAAAACTTAGTATCTTGAACTTTTTACTAAATTTCAATCCATTGCTTTAAAATCATGTTTAATTTATATAACAGTTTGTATAATTAGTAATTAAATTACATAGTATTTAATGATTTATTCTTGAAAAATGTATTCAAGTTCATTGTATATACTATTTTTACATCAATAAATAGATACTATGTTTTAAGACTTGGAACTAGTGGTTAGTATTGCAATTATTTATTAGACATTCATCATTCAAACACTACGAAAGAACATAATAATACATTTAAGTAATTAAAATTAATAATTTAGCTTAAAATACATACATCAACAGGTTGAGGTCCTGTAATTCGATCACGAGCAGGAGCAGAATGATGATGATGCAAAGGTCTGGTTGGTGTTACTGAGGAACACGGTGTTACTGGTGATACAGTAGGGGAGTTCATTGCGGGTAAAGGCAAAGGCGGTAATGTTAAATTAGGATTTGATGAATTTATAAACAAAGGCCTTTGTTGAACTGTTAATTCAACTTGGGTAGAAGCTGAAAATAGGGTACATCAAATTATCATGTTTTAGCTTTAGACACATTTCATAGGTATACATACATTTTATAAGTTCAACCACTTCTGTGTGTGTAGAGTGTGTCACATTAACACCATTCACTTTAATAATTTTGTCACCACTATGTAAGCCTGCTTTTTCTGCAGCTCCACTTTGTTTGACAGATTGTACAAACACTGGATTATCTCCAGAAACTTTCATGCCATACCCTCTTTCATCTTTAACTACTAAAACTGTTAATGTAGTTGTAGATGGTAAATTTGATGGAGTATCTAGAGCCTCTGCAATCAAGGGTTGAGGTATATGTTCAGATGGCCTGTAATACAGAATACACTATTAGACTTGATGAATTTGATTTTGGAAATTTTTAATTACTTAAATAATTTAGATTTAATATACCTATAACAAAAAGATAAAATAAAAAATAAAAATGTCAAGTACCTAAATAGATAACTATTTATTTACACATTCATTTTCTCATTAACTTAAAATTATATGATTTTTTTATTCCATAGAATTGATTTATTTATATTTAATTAGCTTGAATATACTTAGAAGTTCAGAACAATATTTAAATTTAAAGAAAAAATTAAATATAGGTATAAAATTAAATCTTGTAAAATTATTTTATTTTTAAGGTACGTAACATAGTAATATGTTATTTAGCAAAAACAAATATAAAAAAGTATAGTTTGAAGGCATTTAATACGTTTATACTCATACTTAATCAAATTAATAATATAGTCTAATTAAAAGCCACTAAAGATTCTAGTTACGATTATATATATATATACTTATTATTATATATATATATATATATATATATATATATATAATTATATAAATTACCAAATATTAATAATAATTATGTTGAAAACAGAAATGCAGGGCATAAAAAAACAGCACAAATTATTTATCACATATCTGTAAAATCAAATTAATATTTAAAAATAGTTGTAACTTGGTAGTATGTATTTAAATCAATAGAAAAATAACAATTATTATAAAAATCTCTAAGTATTTAGGTATTAAGAGAATTAATACCTAACAGTAGTAGGTAATTCTTTCGGTAATTAGTTGTTATCAGAGTTTACTTAATATAAAATAACTTTTAAATAATATTTACTCAGACATTTTTAGATACCTAATTAATTTACCATGATAATTAGGACTGAAGGTCAGTTAAAACATACAAATATACAATAGTTAGCTATACTAATTTTATTTCCTGTTGCCAACTTATTATTCCTATATAAATTATAAATATACCTATACAATTTTCTCTAACTCTATACTAATAAACAATTATTTATTGATTTTATTTTTTCTTATTTACAAATGAATACCATTGAACCTTTTTTTTTGAAAACATTTTACATGGAAAACTTAAATTATTTTAATTTCAAACGTTAAGATTACACTAATATTAATTTAAATATATATATAAACAGTATTAATCACAATCATCATTAATTTTTAATTTGGTAATACTTATATAAAATACATGAATATATGATAGATCTACAAATTTATTGAAATTAATGAAATAAAATAATAATAAAGATATTACACATGCACATGCACCTGAACTCCAAAGGCTACTAAGTAGGGATATAGGGTAATAACAAATAAATGCAAAACATTACCATTCATGACTTTTTTTTAGCCAGAGTCCATCTAAATGCATTGATATAACCTACATAACATTTTTAAAATTAATATTGTTATTATTTATTAACAAGTGTTGATTAAGCTTATCAAATGTAAGTCATCAAATAAATATGTTTTTAAATGTCTACCATTCTGATTAACATATACCTACATATTTGTGATTATATTTCGTAACAATATGATAAAAAACAATCAACAAATATTATGTCATAATTCATGACTTATTTCAATTAACCTTTTTTATATATAATATTAAATAGGGAATAAAATTCAAAATCTATATTCAATAATGATGTAATTAGTAATCATTATAGATTTAAACATGATATGATGAGGAGATATTTTAAAAATAAGTGTAAGTTTTAGAAATAGAAATAGGTACATTTAATTTTTTTTTATTGTAAGAAGAAGAATTATCTTATGAGCAATTTTTAAAAAATTTAAAAATAATAGTTTTAAATTATATAATTATTATAATATATTATTTGTATTTATAGGCAATATTATATTTTATAAAGGCGTAGGTAACAGAAATAGAAAAAATAAATAAAAAATTCCACTTAATAAAAATGAATTTATTTGTGTAAGTCAGGATTTTCATGATTTTGTAGTTTTGCATATCTTCTTTTAGTGTATGCAGTTCTAACAGAATTCATAGGAAAAAGTTTTGTTGTATATTTGAAATTATTTCAGGAATTTGGGATTAATTTATACATTATAAGGAATGAATATTAATTTAATTTAATTTTTAGTCATTAAAGTTAATATTTATTTAAGTTGATAATATTTTTATAAATATTTGTTAGTAATAAATTTATCAATACAATCAGATTAGTTAATGTAATAGTAAATCTGGATTCTATGCTTATTCATCAACTTAACATTGTAATGTTTTTATGTATTGGTTATGTAAATGATTTAAAAATGTATGTACAGTAAAACTAATATTTTTTCACTCTTTTTGTTGCAATGAATATGCAGTCTATTTTTATAATTATGATTATTAATTTTTATCATATAATAATTTCAAATGTTTACTTGTGTATCTATTTGTTACATTTTTTTTTAAATTTGGCATGAGAAGCATTTAAATATTATATACATACTTATTTAGAATGTATCTATTAATATGTCATTGCTAAATAAGATACTTAATTATAGGTACATTGCTCCAAAAATTAAAATTTTTTTTTATTATTTTCCATTCTTTAATTTATTTTACTCTGAGCAGCTAATGTATTCTTAATTAGCTCCATAGGGTTAAAATCATTTATTGATGCGTATTGATTAATTTTATATGGAAAACATACTTTTATTACCTATTTGTAAGAAAATATATGGAAAATATAATTAGTTTAATTTTTAGAGCATATTAGCATCATATTCCTATTTAAAGAGTATACCAAAATCCAGACCATAATTGAGGGGCGACATTCCAAAACGTACTATTTCCATTTTACACTTTTTTCAGAAATCACGATTTTCTGTTCCGAATTACTAGAAACTCGTGGAAATATCGTAAAAACATCAAAAAATTCATAAAAATTCAGTGATTTTATTTATAATATCGTTTATTGATAAAATTTTAATTTTAATGTAGTAATTTATAACTTGATTTACTGAATTGCATCATAACGTCCTATTTCCAACAGATAGTACGTTTTGATCTGATTTATGGAAATAGTTCCAAATATAAGGTATATAAAATCCCAATAATTTGATGCAGAAGGCATTAGTCTTGATTTATACATTGTAATATTATACTATTACATAGCCTAAGTCCGTGGTTTGAGGTTTTTGAGATGAATAAAATGAATATGGTAGGTGATATCACTGACCATCGACACTTTTGGCGCAATTTACTATCAATAATCACAATGCTTGGTGTATGATGATAATTTTTTTAGATGTAGAAATAAATAAATAAACTATTCAAATTAATTAGCACAGTTAATTTATATAAATGAATTAACTATTTAGTCTACAAAAAATATTTAATGTGTTTTAAAACAACTGGAAATAGTATATTTTGCGTTTACTTCAATTTCGTTTGCTATCTTTATAACATAGAACATAGTACGTTTTGATGTAATATGGAAATAGTTCATTTTGTAAAAATATTAGGAATTAGTGCGTTTTACCGCCTATTTCTAAACCAAACTCCTATTTAACACAGGAAATAGAAAGTTTTGATGAAATTTGTAAATAGTTCGTTTTGACCTAATATTGGACATGGAAATAGTACGTTATGCCACAATAATAGATTAATAACTTCAATTTAACAAGGGAAATAGTACTTTTTGGTTCAATTTGACCACATCATTCGATTCCCCGTACATTTCTACATAGAAATCTATGTATAATTCAATTTTGGAAGTAGTACGGTTTTGGAATGTCGCCCCTCAATTATGGTTGGTACATAATATTATAGGATGCCTTACAGTGTTTGTCTTATTTATTATTAATTTTTTTCCTAGAAAATTATTACTGTATTAGATGCAATAATCTTTTATTTTATATATTTTATTTTTGTCTATTTTAAGTTGATTAAAAAAAAAAAATGTTGTTAGTATTAGGAATTAATTTAATTAGTTAGTCAGTAATTTTTGGAACTTGAAATATTCATATATTTTGTTTTTAGTAACATATTAGATACAGATAAACATTTTTATAATTATAATACTGCTTACCTAAATTGTTTTTATTAGTTTTTTGAAAATTATTAGTAGGTATTAAGACTTGTTGCATGAAAAATTAATTGAATACTATTTTTATATTCAACAAATATGATGGAAATCAATAATTAATTAATTTTATCATTAATTTAAATTCCTTAATTATTACTTAAAAACTCCCAAAAAAACAAAGCACTATCATACTATGAATCAGCGGTCCTCACTAGGATTTTAAAAAAAGCCAAACATAATTTTTGAAAACCTTGTGTGTCACATACATTTTTAATGATAATAATTAAAAATATAAAAATTTACAACTGATAACTTAAGTTAATGGAGAATAATGAAATGAGATAGGACATTTTGTTAGGAAAGGATATTATAGGAAAAAATTCATGAATGGTACAAATATTTTAGATTACGCGGTGGAAATAAATAAACTTATAATCGTAGGCAATGGTGCCAAACACATACTTAAGGCGGTGCATTTGCATCACCTAAAATTAGAGGTAGGTGGACTGGGTCTGTATAATTTTGATAAACTTACACTTTGAAGTAGGCACTTATTTAACATGAATATAGTAATAGGTACAACTGATCATTAATGGACAAATGAAAATAATATTTTTGAGGGTGTCTAGGTAGGGATGAGTGGTTAAAATGTGTATTAGCACCACCTACTAAACAGTAGTTTGGTGTCACTAATCGTAGGTACCTACTTATCTATCCAACTGGTAGGTAATTCAATATAAATTGAAAATAGAAAGATAAAATAAATAAAAATTAAAAATAATAAGATAAGATAAAAAGCCACAACAGTGTGCGACATCATTATATTACTCGTTATATTATTATTATATAATGTATGTATAATAATAATTATTACACTTATAAAATAAGTTTATAGAATTTTGTATTTTGGAATGTACAATTTAATTTTAGTGCAGGCCGCACTAAATTTGTTAAAAGGCCATATGCGGCCCTCGGGCACGTAATGAGAACCGATGCAATAAACTCAAGACATGTTTTGCATACATTTTTTTTTAAAAAGAAATTATTTATCATTGGTATCGATTTCCTAACTGATTTTAATTGATTCTAACTTAACAAACTTTACAAATTAAGTTCTCATACCTCTCTTTTCACCTGTATAAAAAATAAAATAGTATTAAAGAGTTAGTATCTATGTTAAATGTTTAAGTCATAAATCATAAATATAATAAAATAAAAATGTGTTATATTGCACCCCACAAAATAGGCACACAGAAATGGCACAATAATTTAATCATTGCAATTTAGATTTACAGCATATGTTGATTCTTATTAAATTAATAAAAATTTTCATAATATATAAAAGTAAAGTAAAAGTAATTCGAGAAGTAATTAGTATAATTATGTTATCTATTATAAGTTTAGACTTTGGTTTGGATTGAACCAATAGAGTTAATCCTCATACAATTTTTTTCAATCCAAAACCTTCAATATTATAAAATATATTATTTTAGTATGTAAAAATGACTGTATCAATATCAATGTATACAGTAATAAAACTTATACAAATAAAATTAACTAGGTATAAAACATGTACCAACCCAATCATATTATTTAATGATAAATATATAAGACAGAATAATTGTACAAATAAAACTAGGTAGTAGAGATTTCCTAAATATATGTAAAATAGTTTTGTATTGTACTGTCTGCATTTTGCTGAATATTTTTTTATATAACCTATAGTATGTTTCATTTTAACATATCTATTTTTTTGTTTTACCCCAATTTTAAAATAATTTATTAAATAAAATAATGGGTTATACCTGAATCATTAAAAAGATTACAATTGACTTTACAAGGTTTATTAAAGAAGCAATTATTGTATAATATTTCTAATTTCACGCAAATGTAGGTATAGTGTATTTGTACTATATAGTTATTTAGAAACCAAACAATATATTTAATGTGAACCCCTTATCTTGAATACGAAAGGATGTGTACACAATATTAAACCATAATTTAAAAATCAAAATTATAGAATACACAGGTATGTACATAGATCTAGATACTTAGATAGAAGTTTTGAAATAAAAAAAATGAGAAAAAAATTGTTGATATTTAAATTTTAAATAACTTGAACTAGATATACATTCAACAATTCAGAACATAAATGTATACCATATATAAATAAATAAATATTAGTTATCTGTTACTCAAAATTAAACATTAATTTGACGCAAATAGTCTGGTAGCCAGAAACTTAATGTGATGAATTCTAAGTTATTTTTAGAAAATAACAAATGGATTTAATTGTTTACGTACAATACTATACACTTTGAATTTTTTCAACATAGCTCATTTGCAATCCAAGTTGTTTACCTTATTCCAAAGTGCCCTAAATTATAGAATTTTATTACATAATGTATTTTACCTAGAAACAATTTTAAGCATTGTACATTTTATTTGAATTTTTAATAGGTACTTTCATAAAAATAACTTAATTTCTTTCATGTTTTAAAACATTTTTTTAGTACCTATAATATGCCCTATATACTTAATCATCCATTATTATTTTGTATTAACCTAACATTTATGGCTTCAATATGTTTTTAGTAACTATCATCTTTAGAATAATGTAATACAAGTAACGTGGTTACATGAATCAATCATCGAATAGTTGAATACCACTTACTTTAACTACCCATAAATTATAAAAGTTATATCTTTCAATGTATAACAAATTAAGTGAATTTCTTACAAACACACAATACCTACCTAAAGAATTTGCTTTTTGCATATATTAAAATAATAAGCAGACTATATTATAAAATAGAAATTCAATAACTATAAATTTTATAAAAACAAATAAATACCTAAATCAAAAGTTTGACAAAAAATTTTTTTTATTATTTTCCCAGAATAATTAATACTATATATCTTACTATTTAAAAATAGAGTAGCTTTAGTTTTTCATAAGGCAAGTATAAGTTTCATGAAAGCAAGGTAGGTTATCTACTGGTAATTCTTATAACATTTTATCGAGCATTTGATTTCTTGTTACCACGTTTAATTTTTACACTTTGAGTTACTATAAAAATATATAGTTATTATAAAAAATTGTACAATGCATTGGTTAAAATAACATTTAATAAAGGACTTGCCTACTAAAGATTCAATAATCTATATGATAATAATGCAATTAAAACTATTTACCCAAAGATAAATAAAGAGTTGAATGACTCTAAGTTAGTCAGTAATTTGAATATTATTATTCTTAACCTAACCTTTATCTTGAATAAAATAGACCAGTCAAAAGCAGATGTAAATTAATACTTCAAGCCTATGCTTACAGTAATATAATTACTTGGGTAGGTTAGGTAAACTAAATTGATTTTTATCACAGTAAGGTTATTATTATATTTGTCCTACTTAAGGAGATTAGGTATACCTAATTTAAAATAATCATTTTGATTATGCTGAGCTTCATTGTTGGCATCACATGTCAAAAAAGGATAATAAAATGCAAAAATACTGTCAAAAGAAATGTTTCTGACAGTAAAGATGAAATGAATAGAGATAATCATACTAATGTTACCCAAATCATTTTTCATATCATGTTTGATAATATTTGAGAAACAAAACACAAGAAAACGTGAAACTCTTGAATGAAGTCCACGAGTTCCACATAAATAAAAACAGTTTTTTTTGGTTTTGATTCGATCACCTCGAAATTAAAATAAAAAGTAAACAAACAGAAACGAGAATAATAATATTATGTATGTTAACGGTTTAATGGGTACTGAACAAGCGACACTTGTTAATTTGTAAACAGGATGTGCGATGAAAAGTATGATGAATTAATGTAAGACGAAAAAGTAAAGCAGACGGTGTTTCATCGAGTCGACCTTGAAAACAGAAGAACACAAGCGGACAGATAACTGGTCGTTGATCGTTGGCACCGGAACGTCGAATTCGAGCCATCGGTACACCCGAGCAAAGGGGCGACGACAAACGACACGGTCTGGCGACCGGAAGACGTCGGTGAACGACGCCGCACGGCTAAGGCCATCGTCGAGTGGACGACGACAACATTATAGATAAGGGCAATAACGCCAAAAGTAACCCACCGACACGACTCACGAGATGACGATTTGACGATTTGACGATATTACAATAACGTTATAGCCGGCGTCGTACGACGGCGGCAGGCACATACCTTTCGTTAGACGTGTGGACCGCCGCAGCCGAATGGTCCATGGCGGCTGTTCAAGACGACGGTGCACCCTCTAGGTGGAGGCGGCCAAGCGGTATGGCGGCTACGACGACGGCGGCGGCGGCGACAATCGGCCGGCGGATCATGTCGATCATGACGTCTACATGTCGACCGTCTTCGCATCGGTGTCTCGACGGAGTCTGTGTCGTCGTCGTCGTCGTGTGTCGTCAGGGGGGGCCGCTACTGCTGCATCCGGCGGAAAAGCGGGCTACGCGATTATTTTGGCATCCGGTCCGTGAATGTGTGCGAGAGCGACTGCTGTGCCACTGACGGTACGTGTGCGTGTGTGTGTGCGCGCGCGCTCGCGTGTGTGTGAGCGGTACTCGCCAGTTATGCGTACGCGTGCGTTGGTGTGCGTGTACGCGCGCGCGTGTGTGTGTGACGCGTGCGAGCGAGATGCTCACGAAACGCGCGACGGACGACGCCGAATCCACTTCGGTAGGGTCGTGGTGGAGGCGGTGTGACGGTCGGGGGGGAAACGCGTCCGGAAAGAAAAATCGGGGAAAAAAAAAAAATCCAAATCAACAAGTAACCGTCTGGCGCGCGCAACACACACACACCGCACACACGACAATAATTATTATTACTATTACTATTATTATTATTATCGGTCACAGTCTATTATCACACAGAGTCCGCGGACGGACGTAAACAACAACGACGACGACGACGGAACGATGATCGCCCGTCGAAATGTGGGATTTATTATAATATACTTTTATAATAATAATATATTTATACGATATCGTCTTACCGCGGGGGCCGATATTTAGCGCATAATATAATAATAATATTATATTTTGACACGATAAACGGTGGTAACGCGTTCGAGGTATAAGCGTCGTACGCGGCCGCCGCTCGCGCTCGTGCTACGGTCGTAGTGTTGCCTGCTTATAGTGCTGTCGCTGTTGCGCGGCCGGGGAACGTGCCCAAACACAGCGGACGGCGACGGTTGCGGCCGAACACTGCGCCGACGGCCGATCCCCACCACGGCGGCCGCCGACGACTACACACACACACACACACGCACAACGGGTACGCCACTTCGGCGTCGCCGTCGTCGTCGTGGTCGGCGGTGAGGGGCGCGGGACGCCGGCCACTACTCCGTAAACCTACATAATAATATATAATATTCACCGCCGCCGTCACCGTTTGCGTGCGAGCGCGCTCGCGCGTGTGTGTGTGTTATGATACGACGTCGCCCGCCGCGCAATTATAATTTATCGTCGTCGTCGTCGTCGTCGTCGTCGCCGCCGCGGCACCAGCACCGGCTCCGACGACGGTCGTGTCCGCACCACCTGCAGACCTGACCGTCGCCGACGCTCTCCGACTGTAGGCCGGCGGGGAGTGTTCGGTGTGTGTGTGTGTGTGCGCGCGCGCGCACAACAATAATAACAATATTATTATTATTGTGTGTGATGATTGGAAAACAAAAAAAAAAAAAAAAAACGTTTTACGCGGGTTTTTTCTCGCATCGTTTGTTTCGTACGGTGGTGCCCCTCTGGTCCGCAAAATCATAACAAAATATTATTATTATTAACAATACTAATACGTAATAATATTATTGTTATTAAAATATAATAATTACACCGAACACGTAACGTGTTGTGTACGATATATTATTATTGTAATAATATACAACAACGTGGGCACCACCTGCTGGCTAGGTGCAGCGTAGTTGGCCGGCACACTGGCAATCGGCGCGGTACGCTGATAACGCTCGCGCGCGACCGCATACGAAACACGCGACGAATCGCTGTATATATTAGAATTATTATGATTTTATTTTGTTGGAGATATAAATAAGATTTTCTGGTTTAATCGAAAACCGCGTCGCACGGTATGACATGTTTGCGCACACTTTGACTCGCAGATGTTCTGTAATATTTTCATCACTCGTTGCGGTCGTTGTCGTTTTAAATATTGTCAGCCTCTATTTCTAAGCGTACATGTTTTATTATTTATTTATTTTTATTTTAGATATTATATTATAATAGTACACTGCACGACAATCAGTTTTCATAATATTATTTCATTTAAGTACTTAAATTATTGTCATTTCATAATAATCGTTAATAATCTAATAGTAAGTCAATAGTCGATATTTTTAAAATGCTGTGGTCAGAACAACCGTGAGAAATTTTGTAATACATTTTTAAGCTTTTCAAATGAACATAATATTACAACAACAATAAAAAGTAAAAAATGTCAGATGTCTTTAAATAGATTAAAAATATCGATAATATTTTACCAATGTCATCACTTTTAGAAAATCTTTTCATAAACATTTAATGGCAATTTAAACTCTCTAGGGTCATTTACTTTTTAAATAACGACAAAATCGGTTTAGTTGAAAAATAATGTTGCTTAAATATTTCCGGTTTTAAAGTTTTTGGTTAAATACTGAGTTTTATCAATTTTTAACCACCATATTAAGTTACAATTTGTTTCACTTTGCAATCAGAAACCACCTTTAATATATCACTGTTCAATCAATATATTCATTACTCCACTCTGGGTTTGAAAATCGTGTGTACCCAGTACCCACCAGTGGCGGATCTAGGATTTCTTTATGGTGGGTGCTATTTTGTTAATAACAATAGTCCTAAATTAGGTACTTATTATGTATAATTTGTGCGTGGTCGCCGACCGGTGTTTGATACTTCACGGAGCGGGGCGCGCGTTTTGGTAGCCCGTACTAAAATTTTGCCACTCGGGGAATTATTAGTAATTTTTAATAAAAATACGGGGAACCGTGGGTGTTTCAGTTCCCAAGCACCTCCCCCCCCCTAAATCCACCGCTGGTACCCACTACCCAAAATATTTTCTTGAATATACATTAGGAAAATAATATACCTTTTCATTGCCGCAGACTATCGTATAACAGCGTTTTGATTTATAACTGCATTTAGCACATGATATAATATATTATATTCTTAAATCTAAATTGTATAAGTATTGCATACAAATTAGCGATTTTCGACTTTGTGAAAAGCCCAAAACGATAAACCCTCAATAAAATTTACAATAATTAATGTACTTAATTACTAATCACTATTGTATTGCTAAATCTATCTAATATATATATCAAGAATATTTTAGGTAATGTGTTAAAATATTACAGAATATTGGTAATAGGTTCATAATATAATATATTAATAAAATGTACATTTCGAGCAACGAAGAGATGTCAGAAAAATGTTGAAGTACAAATTTGTGAGGTTTCCTGTTCCTTCCATTCATCAGAAAAATAGGTGTTCTGCTTCGATTAATATTTTTATTAAATTCTAGAAGTATAAATAATAAATATGTACTTATGTACTTATTATCCTTATATCTATAGTATCTATAGATTATTTCGGAAAGATTTCAAGACAATTCACCACTCAATAGTTGTACAATCTTTATGTATATGAAATTGAATTGAATAAAAACTATGGTGGTATTAAAATATCTTCTCGTTTTATATAAACGTAATTAATACTCGTATACTTACTCTAAAAAATAATAATTATTTTAATAATTTGATGTTTTATTGTGTCATAGAAAGTGTGTATATATGATTTTAAATATAAAAAAAGGAGTTCTTTAAAATTTAAATATCGATGGTTTTTATTTTGCTAATAATATGAAAAACGTGTTGTTAACATATGGTCAATATCTAATGATAGGTGCTTACTTTAATTGGATATTTACAAAACAATCTATAATAGTACCTACCTATTTCTAAAAATAATTACATTTGCTATTTTTTTTTTTATTCAATTCTTTATCTGTTATATATTTTTTTTTGTGTTTTCTATACCGGCATTCATTAAATACAATACGTACTGCAGGTAATCCTGAAATCGCGTGACTTGAATTCGAAACCAACTTTTATTGTCTAGTCCAATTAGATCATTTTTTTATACAATAAACTCTAGAATAATATTATGCAACTTTGATTGACGTGTGAACGATTAACAAAAAAACCACATAAATAGATCTTCTATTGATAAACATTTTAGATATACCTATATTGTTGTAAATAATACAAAAGTCAGTACTTTTTCAATTATTGTATTTATATCTATTAAGTCACCCAATTTTTGTATTGACGTTACATAAGCAGATTACAAAGAGTTAAATCATTGAAACATGTTTGATACATGCAGTGTTGAAATGTACCATTCTCGGCCCTCGGGGAAGGTATACCAAAATTATTTTCTGTCTTGAATACAAAAAGTGAAAAACTAAACATTTCTAATTACGGTTTCGACTAGCTTTATAGAAACCCATCCAAAAATCAAAAACCCTATTAGATTCATAATTTGGAATTAAATTTTATTGTAATGCAATTTATGTACCTATGTAACATTATATTTGGCATAATTCAATTATCTATTAATATTATAGCATATTATTGTTATATTAGTATGATTAATAAGTAATGGTAATAGTACATTTTTATAACTTTATAATGTGCATTCTACATTTCCAGATTGGGGTTAGGGAGGCTTATAATATTATTTGAATTTATACTATTAGATAGGTATTTACATTTCTTTTATACTGTAAATATGGAAAGATAAAGAAAAAATACAAAGGTAAAGCAGGTCCATGTTTAGGTTGCAAAGGCACTAAATAATGTTAAAATGTGTAGCTAATAATACATAGATAGTGTTTTATAATTTAAAAATATTTGGGATTATTGTTGAAAATATACTAATCATTTATTGTAAATATTCGTGTTTATCAGAAATATAGTAAAGGTACTACCTACCTATATATACTTTTTTTCTGTTTAAAACTGACGACGAAGCAGGATCACGTTTTCGCTACACCACCACGATGTAGTAACTATTTATCATGAAAAACAACATTATTTAGATTTTTAATTTTTTATAATTAATAATAATTATTATTGTGTTTATTAAGATATTACTAATTTGTTAAATCGAAGAAAAATAATGATAAATATGACAATATAAATATAATTATTTGATAAGGACTTAATTTGAAATTATTAAGAGTTTTGATTAAGTCACTCCAAGTTCCCCCTCCCCTCATTTGCGCCAATGATAATAAACATTAACATGGACCATTAATTTGACGTTGACGATGCCAACTCCTCAAATGACTATGTATATGTATACTGTCTTACTATTATATTGGGCATTATGCCCATTAAATAAATACATAGATTATAGCACATAGTAAGAACTATGTACTTATATATGTACGTATTTGCATAGTACAGTGGTATTTATTGTATGGGTTGTTATAAAAAGTATTTAATCCCAATACTTAATTTATTATTTAAATGAACAATTGAAAACTTTTTTGTAAATTAAACGACTAAGGCACTAGGAACAATAACAATTTTTTGTTTTTTTTTTTACTAGATACCTATACGAGTATAGTATAATATCAATAGCATATTGGTATATATTTGTAACTAACAAAAGTATTACACCATAAACGGTCAATTTGTTTTCTAGACTAGAACAGATTATGATTTATAAATGGAAAATAACAGAAGATGTTTTTTTTTTTTTACTTAAGTTAAATTACTTATGAAATGACTAAATAATATGTAAGAAATTTATCATAGCTTTTACTGCAGTTACTTTTTTTTTCCATAAAATATTGGTATAATTTACATAAGAACCGTATATATTATGTATATTTTATTTTTTTGACAAATATAATAAATAAAAGAATACTTAAATAAAAAAAATTGTAAAAAAAAATATATATTTCTTTAGGTACCTTAATTTATTTAATGTTATATTTTTAAATAAAAAATATTTCAAAAAACTCCAAATATGAAATAGGTATAAAAAATATGATTTAATTTAAAAAATAAGTTTTTAGTTGAAAGATATATTCAAAATTCAACCTCACTAAGTTTTGAATACAAACATTAATATGAGCATAACCATTTGAAGTATAATACTACCTAATACCTAGCCCGCGTAGGTATTCAAATTTAAAGTTACAAAAATAAACATGTTTTCAATGAAGCTTTTGGCCAATGCACTTTATAACGATGTTTTCTATTATCAATGAATAATGATTAATAATATAATTAAAATGCAATGTATAATATAAATAATATGATAATAATTTCAAAATCGTATGCAAAACAACTATTCTAAATGCGGTATTCTAATTTCACCGAGTTTCGTGTAGAATCGTGTATACTGTAGACAATAATAAATATTCAAAATCAAAACCATTTTTTTATTAATAAAATAAAATCAAAATTTATTGTTAGTCAAAACCACGGCTATAGTATCTATAGCCGTGGTCAAAACGATTTCTCTAATCATTAATTGGTTATCATATTTCATACCTAATTAACCATGTGATAGATTTGTATATTTTAAAATATTCGGTACTTTATAATAAATCACAAGATTTTCACAAATTATGGACAGGAATATTACAGTAGAATACCACTTGAATTAACGACAATATTTAATAATTTGTACCACCTATTCTTTTTTTTTTTGTGTTTTATTATTATTATTATTATTATTATTATATTATTGTCTCATTATATGTACACTGTACTGTACACAATTTATCACAGACATACCTCTATATTAGGTAAATCTTTTACGGCGTTGGTATAGGCAAATAATATACATATCGCGAATTATAATTTATTAAAGAATAATATTATACGTAATAACTTACTAATAATTATCAATTTTGTTTTTGTGATGTAATCAATTATTGATGATTCGTTTTAGCTTCATATATGAATTAAAGACGTTTTGAACATATACACAAGACATTCCAAGAAATGTACAGGTGATTTATGTTTAATTATAGTTGTCTTTTGATTATATATTTTATTGCTCGTGGTGTATGAAATAACAATAGGTAAACTATAAACGATTAAAAACTTACAAACTAGCCAACATATTAGTTATATTCTTATTTCTTATGTAATAATTAAAACTGAATATCAAATGTTAGTTTAATTATGGTTAAACTTAGTTGTGAGATCGTGACTCCTACAGTAAAAATAGTAACAACATAATATAATATTATATAAGAAGTTTATCCAACGGTTACTTATTATATGCTACTCAATCAACACGTTTTATAGTTAGCTGAATTATATATAATATTTTGTTTAGGAATTCAAATAAATTATGTCAACAGCTGTTTTTCATTTTTTATGTAGGTGAATATAATTTACATACCTACCTAATATCATATTTCAATTGAAAACAACAAGTCCATCACGAATTTTTTACTTTATACTTGTATGATCGATCGAAATTAGTTAACTTACTATAAAACAAGTGGAAAATGTTTGCGTATCTCTCGGGCTTTTGTATTTTAGAAAGAACAATAATATGGTTTCAACTAATAATTCATAGTTTGCTTTAAAAGTTGTCGCTTACTTGTTCGGAATGAATAGGAAATGGTTATTATGTTGTCTCTATTCAGAAATGTCAAGTAAATATTATATGCACATTAAATTAAATGAGACAATGCTACCACCGCGTACATTGCAGAGTACAAGGTACCAAGTCGGAATAGATCGGAATCGAACGTGTTAAAACGGAACATGGCATGGCCGCATGGGGGCTATTCTTGAAATCATACAAATGGTATCCGTATACGGACGATTCGCATACTCGATTTCCGTATAAGGACGAAAAACGGTATTCTTGAGTTTTTATTTTCCCGTGTACGGAAATGTTTCCGTGCTCACGAAAAACTTTCACGTGGTGACTACCGGATATATCTATTATTGGTTTGTCTGTAAAACAATATAATTACAATAGTTCAGACATTGCTAACACCATGAAATTTTGATAAATGTTTAAACTATACTATCTTAAAAATTGGTAAATACTTAGTATTTCTATCTGTAGGCTGAAGTGGAGTAGAAACCAAAAAATTGAGGAAGGGTAAACGAAGGCTATCACTGGGATAAGTAGGATGAATAGTATAAATTATATTGTATAAAGCCACTTGTTATATCCCATACAATAAACCAGTTTTTTATAACCAAAAAATTAAAAATATTGGTTCTTTATACAGTTATATAAATTATGTATTGATGTATGAAAAAATTATATAGAAATATATTTTTAAAAATTAATTTTTAATTTTTTTTTTTTAATACCTACATTTTTAAAATAAATAATATCAAATATGAAATAACAATAGAACTAGGTACCTACCTAATATTTTATACTAATTATACGAGGAGTCACAAGTAGATATTAAATAACAAAAACATAATACATTATCTATAATTTATTCTAACATAATTACAGAAATATGGAAAAGTTAGTTCGAGGTCAGTCGATACCGAAAAAAAGGCTAATGGTCGGATCGAAACACGATGAATTCAAGATCGTTATTCGTAACCAATAGTTGAGTTCATCAATATTTATACAAATTACGTCATTGGTGCTAAGCATGGTACGAGTAATATGCATACGGAGGAAAAATAGATAATGTTGAATTTAAATTCTTAAAATTTTTTTCATATTTAGTGAGAAAATGTTAAAAATTATTTTTTTCAATACTACCTATACAAAACACACACACACACACAAATAATAATAAAAAACCAGTGACTAGCAAACTTAATAAAATGGTTTTCCAAATCATCTACACGCAATTTATACTTGGGCTTTAAATAAAATAAAAATACATATTACTATATGAGTATATTATGACTATAAAAACATTTTATCTATACGAGTATACTATAATAAATATATTTTATAGTTCTGTTGTTATCGTTATTAGCAAAGTGCGGCTCACCATGCATTTCGTCACGAGATTTTAAATTGTTTTTTTATTTCAGTCTTTTAACGAGTCGAAGATGACGTTTGACTACGCTCTGACTATGGGTGATACCTACATGTCAAGGTACACATTTTTTGCGGAAAGTTATGATAGTTTTTAAAGTTTGAATGTTTATCAGCTAGGTATTATTATTTATGGATATTAGTACCTGTTATATTTGTGACATTACCCGGGCACCCAGCATCATACCATGTATCACTACAAGTATATATATAGGTTATACAAGTATATATAAGTATACCATACCTACTTATCAATTATCATATATTGTATCTATGTATACGTATAATTATATAATATTGCATTTATTATTTTTAAATATAAAATGAGAAAATTTATAATACATTTATGTCTTTTCACATATAAATAAAAAGAAATAAAAAAAAAATAATATTCGGTAGGCTTTGCAGGAGTGGTCCAATATTTAACACATAAACACTGGTAATTGCATAATGGGACCACATAATAGTGAGGCGCGTAGGTAGGTATTAGGACTACGCAAGGTGATCTATTTAAGTGTCTACAATTTTTATTATTTTGAAAAGTTTTACTTTTCTAAATATTAGAATTTTACATAATTTGTTGCCATTGCATAATACTTTTTTTTTGAATTTTGATTGTTATAATTTTTAAATCTATTACTTTTCGAATGATAACATACATCAAGGGCGGTCAAACGGTCGATCGCGGAAAATTCCTAAATCGATTATGGTAGAATTTTTTTTTGGCCACGTTCACGAAATTAATCAAAAAATTACAATTGTTATATTATTTTTAGTAATTAGTAATTAGTTAACAATACTTGTTGTTACACTTTATGTAAGTATGTTTCTTATTAATTATAGTTATTCAATAATAAAAAAATTTCTATGGAAGTCGCTTCTCAAAACTGAAGTATATTTTTAGTAGATCGTAAAGTTATTATGATATAAGTTAATAATCACTAATAAAATATTAATACATATGTATTTTATTACAAGTTCGAAATTGCAAACTATTAATCTATTATTATAAAATACATATTATTTGTTATTTCTAGTAAGTGCATGACAAATTTAAAAACACTTTAATATCAAAAGCACTACTGCTCTAGTTATTAAGAATTATAAGGCAAGGAGTTGGGAAGTCCCCCCTACCTTCTAAATGTAATAACGCCCATGATTGGTATTATATAGTGTTGTCTTAAAATTTGTAAGGTACACCTAATTATATAAAACGATTGTAATACATTTGAATGACATATTCGATAAAAAAAAAAATCATTTTTTACAATTTACTGAATACTAGTTAGAAAAAACTGTACAATACACGCATCATTTCAAAAACTGAAATGAAATGATGTTTAATCAATATGATTGAATAATAAAATGAGTATTCTCGGAAGTTCTGACACACCCATTTAAACCATCACTTCACACTTATTAAAATCAATCATTATTATGTTGGCAGTTGCATACGAGTATATGCATTAAACAATTTAAACATGTTATATATTTTGAGTGGGCTATATCTCACTATTATTTTTGACAAGGGAGTTAGAAAATTGACCTTTTTAAAATGTTCAATTTAGAATATATAAAATGTATATAAAGGTAAAAGTGGTACATAAAACTTTTTTAGGTAATTTTTCTTGAAAAATGTCAACTGAAAATTAAAAATGAGAAGAAAACATTAATACAATGTCTTTTGTTGTTGGTAGGTAGGTAGATACCCATAATAAACGTAGAAATTAATAATTTATGCAAGGTAAAATGTTCACAGTTCACTATGATTTATGGATGGGCAAACTGAACCTCTTGAATACGCTTGTGAGGTCAGTTTTAGTAGAGAATAAATGTTTAATTTTTATATCCAACACTCGACAGTCAACAGTATTTTGTTTCAGATACTTTTAAAAGTTTTTTGCGATTTATACAGTGAATATAGCACGATGGTTAAAATTATTTAAATATAAATCTTCTAAAATTCTAAGCCCATGAGGTATTGATAACAAAGCTGATATTGAAGTGATTGTTAAAATATTGTAATACGTTTCCAACATATTTAATTTTTCCTACTCATTTTTCTCATTTTTATACTCACTATTTTTTAAAATACATATTATATTATTTATCATGTATAACATAATGAAATATGCATAACATATATATTATATTTATATAATATATACATATCTATTACATATTTTTTATTTTTATTTGTAGACTAGTGTTCGTGTCATTATTAAAATTTAAAATACTCTTAGAAACTAGAAATTATAATCAGTGGTTTTTGAATTTATCTTATAATTTTATTGATGGAATTGGAAAAAAAAATGTCGTTACTCTACTGACTTTGAGAATATATATCTACTAGAGATACCAACCTAAAAGTTGTTTTCCTTCTTTTCAGTTTTGTAAATGACCTTAGCGTAAAAAGACAATATATTATACCTATATTGTAACTACTATCTATAGTAGTCCATTATTATAGCAGTTACTGGAGTCGACGAGTCACTATTTTATTGTATTTATATTGTGTATAGGTAAATATACCTACAGATAAATATTACGTCAATCGTCTCGATATTACTATTGACTATTATTGCGTGCACACCAATTGAAATGTTCCAGTTATATTGAGTACAATCAAACCCATGATTGCTGCAGTGCATTGGTATAATAGTCCGTGCGTGGTATCTAAACTGCGGAAACTTAGCGAAAAATATTGTTTTCAAGGTTTGCATACATATAAACATATATATATGTATATATATTATACGTAATAATATATATATTAACGTATTTCTTAAATTTATAAATAATTTTATGAGCTCTGTACTCCGTGTTGTGAAACACGCCGAATGTTTGCCAAGTGTTGGAAATAAATCAACTCTTGTTGCGTTTTCCACACAATTTAGTCGTAAAAATTAAAAATATGATAAGTGCATAATATGATTCGCCCGCACGTTAAAATCTGTGCAATAGTACTGAAAATAAAAATATTATATTTATTATTATAATAAACGCTGTATTATACAATAATGAATAGCTTCTTCCTATGTTTTTTCCACTACCGGTAGAATATTATAATTTGTGTACGGTAGTCACTTTCTCTGTCTCTAAATATATAACTCTGTCTTTCGTTATATTATCGCCTATTGCTTGCGCCGTCTACCGGTGACCTATTCCCGTGGCCGGGTGTGTTCCAAAAAAAAAAAAAAAAATCGACTTTGATTAAAAGGGTAAAACGTATTGTTTTCATCGTTTATTTGGCGGCGGCGTAACTGCGTAAGTACGTATACAATATCGTAGCATATATACACATAATAATATAACAATGTATCATATTATACTCCCTTTATTTTACCGTCCTCGCGGCTTTTAACCGGCCTCGTGTTTGACCTAATAATAATACGACGAATGTAGAAGTAGAACAAGACGTGAGTATTGTGTATGTACTATGTATAGTATATACGGCGTAGGTAGGTATGTGCAGTGTGTGTGTGTGTGTGCATACATTATATTATTATAGCTGTATGTTGACTCGGCGTTTATGTACGTAGGTACACAATAAGGGAAAATATTAAATTTACATCATTCGCAGACAATTATTATACCACGAAGTTGCTGCACAGCCGATCACAATAATGTATTGTCGTCGTATAGCATTATAACGTATAGGTACCAATGTTTTGTAAGGTGTATTTATCTTGTAACTACCCTATATAGTATATATATCGTGATCAAATGTTTCATATATTGATATATGCATCTATCATACGACTAAACGTAAAATAAAAAAATAATTGATGGATTTCTATTTATGTACGCAGAAGTAAGCGCTTCGTCCGGACCCGTGCGTTTATTAACATTAAATATAGATTAAAATTAAATTTATTCGAGAAACGAGTGAACAGAAGTTATCATGAATTAATAATAATTTTAAATACACATCAGTTGTACGTATACGACGTGTACCTATCTATTCGCTGTAGGTATTTTCATCCAGTAAGATTTAATAATTTAAAAATCCAATTAGCCTAAAATAGCATTGTAGTACACTGTGTATACAGACATATCAAAGTGTAATATTTCAGTTTTGTTACAGTAATTTTATTTGAACATTCTAAGAATCGTATTTAATAATATTGGTAATTATTGCGTAGGATAAAATATTAACCTATTACGTGGTCTTAAACTACCACGCAAGATAGCACATCAACTATTAAAAAAAATATACGATGATAATATTATGTTTATTCTTGACTGTTTCCTTTTTCTTATTCGTTATAATAATTTTTTTTTATTATTAGCTTTTATAAATGTATATAATATAGTTGTACTTATTTATGTTTTGTATAAATTGATTACAATTTGACTAGTTGTTTTTTTCGGAATTTTACTGTTAATAATTGTTGAGGTATAAAAATGTATATTTGGTTGTATTCATAATAATATTAAATTTATAATTACATAGACATTTCTACCGCGGAAAGATTGATTAAATTATCCAGTGTTATTATTTATTTTCTTATGTATAAATTTACAGATGTACATGTAAGTACATACCAATTATGTTGAATTAAAGTATATATAAATATATATATAGTCAATAACCATATTATAGGTACTTTTATGTACTTCTATTAATAATAATTAATATAAATTAGATGCATTAGATCAGCGGTTCCCAAACTGTGCAACGCGGTGCACTTCTTAAGGGAACCGCGGTGTATAACTTTTAATAAAAATTTTAAAATGTATAGAATTTTTTTTTGTTTTGTAAGGCGCGGCAGCTAGATTTGATCCTAAAAAGGACACCGCGAAAAAAAAAGTTTGAGAACCGCTGCATCAGATGATACAGTAATGTTGTCACACATTTGTGCATTACGTTAAAATACCAAGTCAACAATAATGCATGACAATTCTTTTGATTTATGGTAGTGTTATATTAAAAACCGTCATTTATCAAACAAACGATTATACGGAGGCATTCTTTAGATTTTTCAAACTTATAGATATTCATATTACAATAAATTATAATTTATAAATAATAGGTTCCGGTTAGATGTTTGCAACCCTAGGTATATCTACTTATTATATTACTACAGGGGACTCGTGAATAATATGTAAGTATTGTTGTGCATCATCCTACCTTGAACTTTGAGTGCAGCGCGAGTCGTCCATGCAAGTTGTTGGCGGAACACAATATGTCGCATGTTGGGACGGAGATCGTGAAACATTTTGCTACAGCCCGCCAAGCTACAGTATTATAATATTATCTTAAAAGATACACAAAAATATAGTTGGTTACAGTCTTACAGATTGAGATTCGCGACTGTAATTTCATCGACTATATACATAGACATATATATTCTCATTCGTGGATACGATAAAACGTATAATTACCGAGAAATCGAGAATAAGAAAAACTTTTCAAACGACAAATGTCTGACTGACATCTGTGATCTGTACTTTCGAAATAATACATTTTAATACTGTGTTGTACTAGTAATATTATAATGTAATTTATTTTGCCAATCAAAATTAAAATTTTTTACGGATGCTGCGCTAATGTTACCTGAGTAATCTATTACTTTTATTGTAGATTTCAATCAAATAGTATTTTGAATAATATTGCACAAATATTTACTAGGTGGTTATTAAGATTTAAAATGAGATTGAATTTTGAAGTTTTTGAGGGTTATAAAAAATTGTACAAAATAAAGTACCTACATATAATAAACATCATGGAAATGAAATATAATATGTTTTCAAAAGTATAGTTGTCAGGGTAACTCACCTCAATATCAGCTTTGTTATCAATACCTCGTGGAACTTAGTCACTCCGAACTTTGGAAGAATTGTATTTTATAGACTACTCTGTTTTTAACGTGTCCATCTACAAATTATAAATTATAAATACGAGTAGACAGTGAGTTTCTATATAAGGTTACGGTTCTCCATACGCTGGCAACCGTGGTATGCTTTGTAACTAGGTATATGGTATATTCTATAGTGACCGGATAGCTGAAGAATTATTCATAAAGGTGGGCTTCCACTTTCAACTTCATAGTATCATGGTTATACGTGTGGTAATAACGTATACACTTTCTGGTATACCAAAAACTTACCATGTATGCCAATCAATTACAGAAAAGTATTTTTATGCACGCACACTTACACGTATGTAGTGGAAACCTGCCTTTAATCATCATATATGTCTTATTATGATTTAAGCCGGTTTATAGCTATATCGTTTGTCGTGTTGTATCCAAAAGCTGAGTTCGACCAACTATGGTAGATTATGGTTAGTGAATGATACCACGATTACTACAGCCAATCGGTATACGATAAAAGCCACACACAGCATAATAGACAACTTGCTGTGAATTCGCCTTTATACGATAAGGATTGTCATCGTCGTCTGCTTTACTCCAGTTCCGTCTCGTCGCTATTCACGATTGCGTATGTATTATAATAATATCATTGTTGTGAATATGTCAAGCGCATGAAATGAAATTTGAATGCACAGATTTCGATCTATATTTGACTGTTTTAGTGTTCCATCTACGAGTGGGTGTAATGTAGTGATAATATTCAGAGATGAGAATCATTTTGACGAGCTTCTATACCACTTCCGGTCCTTCAAAAAACGCCGTTTGTTTTCCAAGAATGCACATCAAGCTATTCTCATAAAGGTAGGATGCACATCACATATCAATTCTTATATTGTTCAAAGGTTAGGTTACCTTGAATTAAAATTCCATTAATTTTACCATTGTTTGAATTTAAATTATATAAACTTGTTGGATACTTTTTTTGTTTTTGTTGAATATACACGCATATATGATCGTTATATAATAAAATAAAATAAATCTATTCTTTTAAGCTATAGCTTGTGATGGAGTAGAGTTACCTTTTAACAAAACGGTAAATGTAATAAGTAAACAGTTTAAGTTTTTCTGCTAAGAAAACAGAAATAATATAATATAATATGTCAAATATAGAAGATAATAAAATAGATTAATTATTTAAAAAAAAAAAATAATATAAATTAGTATACGGAATGCAAAATTGTATTAATGTAAATACATTTATAGTTGTATTATTTTATATAATATTATGCAGTAATAGGTATAGAAAGGTGACACAAATAAAAAACTGTCTGAACCCGTGAATTCATATAAATACAACACTAATTTAGCTCGTTAAAAAAAGAGATATACATATTTTGCACTCAGGTTTTGGTGTTAAGACTTTAAGAGGTGTTGCTGATGATGTAACTGGTGTGCATGCACTGATGCACTAGCGAAAAAGACTACTCGGTCAGCATGACCACTCTGGTGGTATAGTCACTCTGGCTATAGTGATTTTATCAAAGGCGTCTGTGTTTCTTTGAAATCTAGCTTTCCTCTTGGTATCAGAGACTCTTTATTCGGCCATCCTTTTTTTTGGCCGCATATGAGAAATGCACAGGTCTTGTATTTTATTGCATGTCAGTTTCTACTCAACAATGCGAATCATTCTTTTCATCAGTAACATAGATAATACATAGGTATGGTAATGGGAGTAATCATTATCTGTGCGTGACAATCTGACCGTTATTTATTTATTATTTTTTTAACTGTTTTACAATGATATTTAAGAGTAACATTACACAAGTTTCAGATTTTTAAATTTATTTTTAATTTTTAATTAGTTATTAAAAATGATTATTATTAACCATATGGCGGGGTAACACCGGTCACTCATAATCATAAATATATTTAAATGCTTATTTTATTGAATTATCGGCATTCAAACTAGCTTTATTTATTTCCCGTTCACTGTGAACGTTTTGATTATAGTTATACAATAATATACAATTATTATATTTCGTACCTATAATATCTTTGAATTGAGGAGATGATAGTTAAAATTATCAGTCATTACCCAATCAGTTTTTGTAGTTATTACTTATTATAAGTATATCATGTTTCTTTTAAATACCTACATCTAATGATCTAAGTTATTTAAAGATTATATATTTAGTGAATTATAAGCATTTAGTTTTAGTAAACTATTTCGATGTAAATAAACTTAACAAACCAATATATTGAAGAAAACTAAAAATTCCTTTTTTGAGATTATTTTGAAATTGTATCAGTATTACACCAAATTATTAAAATTGATAATAAAACTATGATGAGAAAAATGTTATTTATTTTTTTTGTTAAACTAGTTATTACTTATTATTATTTGGTTTGAATAAGAACTCGTATCAATAGGACACGAATAAAAAACTCAAAATATGTAGATATATTTTTTTGTATTTTATTTTTGCGGTATTACATTATAAAATGTATTAAAAAACATGAAATATTTTATAAAATATGTAGGTACTTAATCGTAAAATATTTAAGAAAATATATTTTTTTCAAAATATGCGGAAGTATATATAATAACTAATAAGTAATATTGAATGAGTATTATTTTATGTTATGAAAATTTTTAATCAGAATTAAGAAATCTGTATCCAAGAAAATTAAGTACTAATAATATTATATAAAACTTTGCGCTCTTCTAATTATAGTAAAAATCTAAATTATATCTATCAGATTTAATAAGATATATCATTGTCCGTTATTCTCTCATATATTTCAGATTTCCCTAGGTGCTATATAAATATAAGATTATATAAGTATATTGAGGATTATCGTCATCTCATATTATTAATTATTAACATTGATTTCATAATAGATATTTATAATAAATAGATCGTGAATATTATATATATATTTAACTAGATTATGGTGCTGGTCAACAATTAATATTGTGTAATTGGGTAGGAATAAGTATGGGGAGTATAGACAGAGGCTCAGGGCAAAAACAGGTGTAAAATTATTGTACTCACACATCCCGTATACATTACGTCATGATCAACTATTTAAAAATATAATTTATATATTTTTTTCAATCAATCAATTATATCATAAATTCATGAAAGAAATTAAGTTATTTAAAATCTAGGGATTCTTAGCACCCTCAAACACTCTCTTCTGTTTGAATAAATTTGGCCAAAAGACAATAGTATTACGCTATAATTAGAAAAAACGTAGTGTTCAAATAAAATAGTAATAAACATCGTTACATATTAACCTCCTAATATAATATGAATGTAAATAGTAATCATTACTAAAAATTAGTGGAAATAATCAAAATATGTGTATCACTTTTTAAACACTGATGTGTAATTTGTATGTTAAAAAGTAAAAACTATGAACTGGAACTTTTTATTTTTTGAAAATACCTTGATTTTTTGATAATTGTTTTTTTGTTTCAAACAAATTAAGGTTAAGGCAAGTAAATAATTTAATATGCTAGATTAAGTAATATAATTAACGCGTTTAAAATTATATTACCTGTAGTGCACCACTACACTATAGTACTGCAGTGGGAAAGTCAGTAATGTCGTTTTAGTTTTTAACATCCACTACCAAAATTGAGAATAAATATTAATTGAAAATATAGTTGTGTTATGCAATACAGCAGAGAATTGAAACATGGTAGGCTATCGGTCATTTGTTATCTGCTGCCGTTATAACCGCATATTATTGTGTTTCAAACATTCTAATGGTGTATGTTGAAAAAACATCTTATCGTTAATGTTTACCGGTGCAAAAACGATAATTATGCCACACCAATATTGACATAAGTACATACAATAATATGTAGACGAGAAAAAAGTGGAGGCTCCAAAGTACACTTTGAATATACTCACTGAAACCTCGTACCCGACTGGACAATTCCATTCGCATAAAGAGCAAACATTGCAGACATTATATACTTACAGCTGGCATATAATATGTGGATATAATGTATATTTATAATAATATGTATGTTTTGACGTGTATGAGAACATTTGAAATAAATTATAACATAAAAACAGCGTATTTCGATAACGGAGTTGTACAATTTATTATTAAATATGCATAATGATATTATGCTGTACATACTTATATACTAAACAAATCGATTGTAACAAACAGCAAATATTATATGTGATAAAATAGTCTACGAGTGATCGTATTTAAAAAAAACACACACAAATAATAACGTCGGCAAACAGCCGACTTATGATATCGACAAATATCGCGATTAACATAATAACATAATATAAACATCTGAAAACAATGACTTAGTTTAACGGTAAAAATGTAAAATATAATCATACAACGATAACAACACATAAACGCATATTATAGTATTATTATTGTGGTGATAGCATGAACTTGAATAAAAAACAATTTTCCAAAACAAATTAATGTTATTTAACCATCTCAACTCGCGAATAATAAAATAATAAATGTAGTCCGTGTATGTTCAATACTGTTTCCTGTCAACCTAAAAAATAATTACACTGTTTCAAACTGAATTTTGTGGGGGGACGAAAATCGCATAATGCCTACTTAAAATAAATTTTATTAGCAAGCATATTATGGCGGGCGTATTTCGTAAATTCTAATAATATTGTTATGGTGTTATTATTTATTAGGGGTTTTCATGTGCATATGCCATATACTGCAGTTGAAACACTCGGAAAACCAATGACATTATTTTATGAGTTTTTGATATTGTATACAATTTTAGTAGGTACCTATTTATTTCATATTCGATTTTGTGTCAAAATTTTATTCGATCGTAAACTTAATAGCTAATAAACGTACGTAATAAAGTTACTTACGATAAAAAATAACGCGTATCTTCTCGTTTAAAACCATTTGGTAGGGTTAGATCATCATACAACACGATCACATACGACAACATGTTACTTAATTTGTTTTACACAATATTACGGTGTCAATACAAAAATTATAGAGGACAATTTTAAAACATAAAATATATCTATTTTTTATTACTTTTGTCATAATATTATTTTAGTCTTTATAGTAGGTAAAAATGTAAAAATAATTATAATTATTCTATTTCCTGGGTTTGAAAATTGAATAAAATTGATATTGAGAAGTAGTAATAATATAGATTGACTATTGTACTTAACTATATAGTATATATCTATATGTAAGATAAATGTTTGTGATTATAATTTATAGTCACGTTCTCTCCTCCCACCATAAAGGGTTTTTGATATAACTTAGACCCTTCGGTTGTACAAATTCGTACAAATGACGTTTACTTAAGAATAGAATAATATAATTTCCAAATGTTAAAAATGGGATGGAGGGCTGATGTGACGTATGTTATTCTCGTTATTTTTATTTTATCGTTTAATACTATTCATTGATTTATTCTAGATCCGACAGTCTTGTAATATTATAATATAAGCTTTTTAAAAAGTATTCAAATATAATTATATAAAATATATAAATAATACGTGCTTATTAAAATAAAATAAAAAAAAAAAACTATTACAAACTAAAAATAATACTATTTATAAATACTTTCTAATAAAGTATTTTTTCTTATACATCCATATTATATAAATCGTACTCGTACACGAGTGTCGTGTACCTACATTGTACGTTCACTAACTCTTCTTGATAGACGTAAAACGTAACGTCGGATCGAAAGTTTGGTTACGGAATTAAATATAAGAACACGTCATCGTCTATGAAATAGTCGTTCATTCTTCTAAAAGAATGTATTTTAGTTAAATATGTATATATTTTTGAATTCGTCAAAAATAGAGAGTATACCTAATATCAATCAAAATGAAAAGTAACTCGAGTATAGATTGCGTGTTCATTATAGTATAGGTACTTGTACCATACGATGACGACATGAAAAACATGTCGAATAACCTTTTTTGCGAAACGTCATGCGAAACGGGAACTTCGAAGAGAGAGAATCTTTAGGATACTTTTTTCTCATAATAATAATAATAATAATAAAATACCTACACAGAACTTATCGATTAGCAATAAACTTTCCTGCCCTAACAAGATTCGGTCGTTTGTGCGTGTGTATGTGTATGGAGGGGGGGGTGAGTGTTTGTTTAAGACTTTCAGATTTTCCGACGCCATATACGCTCGCGGGATCATACGATTCGATTTGAGACGTACCTATATAAAATAATAACGCGTCGCCGTGATGACGGGACGAAAACGGGTCAACAATACAAAGTGACGGGCGCGCGGGGGGTGGAAAAACGAAAAGGTTTGAGCTGGCGGTCAATATCGTCCGCAGACGTGTGGCGACACGATCACGTCGTGCGAGTGGGCCCGAGTCCGATCCCAGTCGATAACCGCCATGTCGGCCCGCGGATCAAACGGTCCGCGGCCGCAACACGCGAACGCCCGCTTGACGAACGCCGCGTTCACGCCCACGTCGTTCAGGCCGTCGCTCACCATCCGCAAGTACCGCTTGGCGTTCGGCGAAAGCGCGTCGTCCACGGCCACCGTCGTCCCCGACCCCGCCGCGGCCACCAGGTCGGCCGCCGTCACGCGATCGTCGCCGGCCCGCGCCCCGCCACCGCAACGGCTGTCGTCGTCCGTTTCCCTCTTTGACGCCGACGACGTCGACGACGAGGACGACGACGACGAGGACGTCGACGATGACGACGACGAGGACGATCGCCGATTGACTTTGCTGACGCCGTCGTCCACGTTCGAGGCCGGTTCGCCGGAGGCGGCCACCGCGACCGTGGCAGCGGACGACGGTGCGGGCTCGTACTTGATGTCGCTGACCGTCAGGTGCGTCTCGCTCACGTCCACCACCGTGTCGTCCAACGAACGGGTCTGGAAGAACGTGTCCCGCACGAACTTGAAAAACGGTATGATGACGAACGTGAACATGCGTTTTATGAACGCGAACGTCTTGCTGAACCACTGGAACGATTTGGACGGTCCGGAGCCTCCGCCGCCGGACGACGTGTCGTCCGGGTCCGATTCGAACACCGCTTGTCGCTTGCTGTTGTTCTTCGCAGTCCTCCTGGACGCGGCGGCGGTCGAGTTCCGCGGCGGCTTGCCAGTCGCGTTGGCCGCGTCCACCGTCGTCGTCGTCGTCGTCGCCGGACCGGCCAAGTATAGGCCGTACGCTTGCCAACCGTTTCGGCAGGGCGCGCTATCGTCGCCCACCAGTCCGGCGCCACTCCCGTTCAGCTTCCACGCGTTCGATGACATCGTCTGAAAATGGTTCAACGTTCGCGTGTAAAAAGTTTGTTTTTATTTTTTATCAACCCTTAACACACCGCCACGACCCGACCGCTCACAGCTCCCGCTACCAGGACCTGTACTATAGAGAAAGTCCATGTGTGTGTGTGTGAGAGAGAGAGAGTGAGTGAGTGCACCACTGTTGTTATCATCAATGATATTATAATACAGCTGGTACATGCGTGTTACTGTTTTTAAGCTTTTATTAGTAATATAATTTTTACTTTGAAAAGAACCTTAAAATACTATTGAGCTTTTAAAATATTTTTTATCAAATAGGTATTTCAGCTTAATAAAATACAGGATTTTATTTCATATACCTAAAAATAATAACAAGCATAAAACACAGGTATATTTTTCATCGATAAAATAGACACGGATAATATAAAAAATTAAAAACGAACTCGAAATATTCCTTGTCCGCAACATTTGATGAGTTAGAATTTTTCGACGGAGATGGTAAATTTCTTTGGAATTTGAATTATTTTCGATTTTAGATTAATTATAGAATTTCGAAATTTTTGTTTGAGTTCGGTTCGGTTCGGTTCTGTTTTTTTTTTTAAACTAGATTTCACTCTCAAACTCAAAACTGATTTTATGTAGTTAAGTTTCTGTTTTTAAGCTTCGAATAGTTTGACCCTTTTCTAATCAATACCTTTCTTTTGGAATTCAACTTATCACAGCTTTTAGTAAAAGCTACCTATGGAACGCTAATAGTATTCTCCCAAAGTTTTAAATTTTAACACCTTTATTTACAATTTATTATCTTATATACATATTATATTATATTACTGTACTATTGTTGTACGATAAGGTTGTTACTTTGTTCAAGTATAGTCACAGGACATTGAAATAAAGGTATATTAAAAATATGACATTATTGCATAGAATTAACTAACACCTATTAGGCACTCAAAGAAAGGATAACATAATTTGATCGGCGTTTTATTTATCGCAGTTTTAATTGTTTTATATTTTATTAGTAATAAAATAAAAGGGTTTTTTCGTTCCTCATTATGTTGATAATTGTTTTTTTTTTTATTAAACGTTATAAGGTAGATACAATGTTACAAACTACTTGGGGTTTTTATTTTTCATAGTACCCTTAAACGCGTTATCGACTTATTATACAGTGTTAAAATACAATAAATATTAATGAATTTGAGTGTAAACTAAATATTGTACACGGAGAATAAGATAATAAGATGTATATTCAAAACTCATCTAATAAATATAAGTATTATACAATATATCTATCAAATTATTATTTAATAGTTATGATAATAATTAAAGTTAAGTTAGGTAGTAAGAGAAACATATATATTTTAAATCTGGCAGTTAAACGTTATTTATTTCTTCAGAAGAGAGAAAGAAACACAAAAAGAAAGATAAAAGCAAAACCGTACCGGAACAAATGGGTCACAAAAATTTCTACCACTACGTTGTTCCAGAAATGCCATAACCTAATGGTATGTATTATAGCAACGCGAATGATGAAGTTACGAGATAAACTCATGTTGGAACGTGTCGTTCCATACACCTGTCAAATGAGTGTATAATTCTCAAGTACGTATTCGCGAGTTTATTAGTTCTCCTTTGTTGTTGTACATGGAATTCTATTATTTATATCGTCATATTATTACATTCATACATTCATCATCGTATAGTCGATCTACGCAAAACTCATTGTGTTCATTTTGATTAATTTTATTAATTTAACGGACAATGTAAATTTGAAAATAGGAAAAAACACGCGTTTGTATACTTATAGGTGATGTATACCTAACCTATACCTATCTATATTCTATAGGTAGACAAATCATTTGGTTTATTCGTAAACAATTGTTTCTAAATCTCTGAAAAACAATCAACTCTTCAAATTATTTGAATGGCAAGTAAAAGTTATTGACGTGTAAATAATATGCATTGATTAAAAAGTTTGATTACGTATTATATAATTAATGGTGTATAATGTTATTGTGTTCTTATATATGTGTATAGACAGTATAAAGTAATGTCATATTTAAAAATCAGAAATTTAAATATTTAAATCGAATAACCATATGATGTGAATACGATTACTTTGTATAATGTATATAATATGTTGATAAGATAAACAAATTAAAAAAAGCTAGTGAGCAGGAGTTTCTGGAATGACTGTTACATTTATGCTGTGTTATTAAATATGGAAATAATGAATAATGATAAACTATCACACTTAAAAAAGTGATTCTGATAAGACTGTATGGTAAAATTATATTTAATTTTTTTTTCAAGTCGTCTCTTCATAAGGTTTTCATATTTGCTTATACATATCCAAAGGAGACTAGGAAACTAAGAAATGAAAAAATGACATTTCAAAATAGGCACCAATAGTGTAAAGTGTTAGCTGGAAAATATATTATTTTTAAACAATTATATATATTTTATATTAAAATAATTTTAATATGTTTACTAAACATTAACAGTTCGTACCTACTATGTAAGTTGGTTGAATTGGTTTATAATGTACCCTTTAAGTTTAATTTTGTAGGTAAGTATCATAGTCCATAGAAGTATGAAAAATATATGGTGACAAAAAAATTTTAAAGCATAAAATATAATAGCTATTATAAGTACCTATTATATTTTTTAAGTTGTTAACATTTTGCCATTAGTGGATTGGTTATTTATTAATAAAAAATATTGATTGTGTGTAAATTTACTTTGCTTACCTAATAATTAACATACATAATTAATATGAACATACAATCCACTCGTTGGTATATTAATTATTTTAAATTTGAATTGAACATTTTTACAAAAGAAATGAGTATCTATAGATACTATTTTTATATCTTTAATAATGGTTTTGAAATTAATAATTTTACAGTTTTAATATTATTATTATTCTAATATATTTTTATTTTAGACACTATACTACTATGGTAAAAATAATATAAAATATAGAAATTATTTCATATATTTTAGTGGATATTATTTTAAATGCTGTTATAGTTCAGTATAAAATTAATAATTTATTAATAAAATAATTCCCATTTTGTTGGTATTTCAGTAAAAACTCAATTTTTAATTATTATTGTTTATTTGTTACCTATTAAAATAAAATAATAAAAAATCGTAAATTATACTATATTAAAAAAATTAATTGTCTCCCGTAAATAATAACATAGATAACCTATTAAGTATATTATTATGTAATTACGAGAAAGAATTAAGATTGTAATACATACATAAGAGAAATATAGAAGTAATCGCTTAAACAAAATAAAAGTCCATTAACTAAAAGCGGGTAATAGTCATTTATAATTTACAACTGACAACGACGTAGATGACACATCATGGGTACATGCCAAATATTCCTAAGTGTTGTTCTCGATTATGGATACCTATGTTGAGCATTTTTGTTGATGAAAAGTGTGGTTTTAAGATTACTTTTATAAATTAATCATTTTTTTTTCGTTTGTATATAATATTGTATAGATATTAGAAAACGTTAAACTCTAAAATTAAAAACACAATAGGTACCTGTGTATAATTTTATATGATAGTTTTTATAAAATTTTGTTGTAGTAAATATACCTAGTAACTGGTATTGGTTAAAATATTACAAATATATTGTTTTTAAGTTTTAATAATATTTTAGTATTTTAATAATACCTAACCTAACCTGGTGATTTGTCTCTAACCTATGTACTTAATAAGATCGTCATTTTTCAACGTAATGAATATAGGTAGGTAATAATTTGTATTGATTGTAAATATTATATTAACTATATACATAATTGAAGTCATTAAAATTGAAAATAAATATACTGTGACTTATAAAATTGTACAATTGTACGAATAATTAGGTACTTGGAAGTGGATTGTATCTAATTGCATTCTTTTAAAAATTTCTAATGTTTTTTTTATTTTAATTTTTAAAATAATGCTTGAAACCTAGCTGAAGTCAACGTTTATTATAAACTTTAACAACGACTAGTTTCGATAACGAGATATTAGACAATAAATTACTATAATAAAACTTAATGAAACAAAGAAGTAATTACATTTTGAATTATTATTATCATTACACCTACCAATAAATTAAAATTATAAAATTATAAAAGTTACTGATAAGGCTGCAAACATTAAGTATCAAGTAAATAGGTAGTAGATAATAGTCTTGGTCACTGGTCAGACTTTTATAAATATTTTATATTATGACTGTAGAAAATAATATTTATTTGTAATTGATTCATTTACGATATAACTATAAATAAATATTGTTTAAAACGTTTTTAAATTAATAACTCAGCATCATCACTTTTAAAATCGTCTAACAAGCCAATTTAACTCTTACACTTTTTTTTACCATTTTAAGTACCTATACCTATTATGATTTAGTAAGATAATTCAGTTTCTCACTACTGTGTTATCTTAATTGGCCTAAGCAAATAAAATTTAATTGTTCAGCAATTTCTATGTTGAATTAGTTAGGTACATTATATTAGTATATTTATTATGTGTAAGTTTATTTTACCCTAATAACAATATTATTTTTAATATTTGTTAAATGTATTCATAAAGTGTGTTAATATTTTAATTATTGGAAATGTGTTAGAAAATTTTTGCGAATTTCTGTTTATTATAATTTATAGCACTTAGTCATTTAATACCACCTATATATGCTAACAATGGGGTTTTAAATTTCTTACATATTAAAATGAGCATTTATTATGTGCCTATATATTTGACATAGAAAGTCTAATTAGTTTTTCCTTCAATAGCTAATAAGATTTATCTGATTCTAACTTTTAAATCAACTGTAATATTAAAAAAAGTTTTCACATGCATTTAAATAAAGACTTAAAAATCTTTAAAAAAATATAGGTAGGTACTATAAAAATGAGTTTAAAATTTATGTCTGAAAGCTTATAAAAAGTTAATAAATTATATTTCAAATGTATTTTTTAAACAATATTCAATAATAAGTTAGACATTTTGACTTCTTAATTTGAAATACAAAATTTATTACGTAGGTATTTGCAGTAAATATGAGAACGGCGGTTTACGAGTGTTGCATATTTAGTATTATAATACGTTGCCACTATGTTGATAGTCCTTTGTGTTTATAATAGCTAATTTATTACAACAATAATATTTTGAAAATAAAATAAAAATAAAAATTTTTAAATGTTCTGAAAAACTAAATGTTTCAATTTTATCGAAAAATGAAAAATGAAATAAACATTTAAATCAGTAACTATCACATATAAAACACATTTTTCCTTCGAGGAAGTTACATTTTATAACAGCAGAAAAAAATATCAATGTATGAAAATACCAGTCATAATAACAATCAATGAACGATGAGTAAAAAAGCATTCCCACTAACGATAACGTGGTTTATCCTAAAATCAATAACCTAATTAAATAATGTTACTAAATAGGAAAAAAGGATAGTTTTTTTTTTTAATAATAATAATAAAAAAAAAACTATGTTTAATTTGTCTTGTTATTTTAAACCATTGTATACATTTCTGTGAGTCAATATTGAATAGCATAATGGTTTTTCAAATGCCACTTTAAATGTCGTCCTTTATTAGTGACGTGTATTCATTTTGACATACATTTAAACCGATTTGTACGATAAAGTCAGTGAATGCTTTTGCACTTGTCAAATTATTATCATGTCTTGAGCATAAATAATATGATAATAATAATTAATAGCCTATTTTTGATAAGATGTGTCAACATTTTGTATATACGTATTTTTACTATTCTGTAAAATCTTGATATAACACAATATATCTTTATTATATAAAACAGTTTTTAAAATATTTCCATGTGTTTAGTAATTGGCAAAGACCGAGGTAGCCATTTTGATACATAGAATATTCCTAGGTCAAGTGTCTTTAGTCATTGAGTAGATCACTGAAATGTATGCGTGAAAATTATTATTACGATTATAATTACGATAAACAATTCTAAAAAGAGACGTCATGTCATAATATTTTTTCGATTAGTATTTACACATTACACATTAGGTTGAACTATTTTTAAATCACATAGGTATTTATTAATAATAATTATCATATTGTTTTATATACTACTAGCTGAAATTAATCGCATAAGTTAATGCCAACGTACCCGGTAAATGGTATGAAAAGGTTTTAAATCTTTACAAATAACATATTAAACTATACATATAAATAGATGAAAATGCTACTTTTTGTTTAAATAATATTTAATTGTATTAAAATTTGAACTTTAAACGCTTATAAAAATTAATGAGAATTTACACTTGACTTTTTTATTTACTGTAATAAAACGTACTAACTTTAAATAAGTTATATATAAATAAAACAGATAATTACATTATCAAGCTTTTTGGCCAAACCTTTAGTTTATAAAAAAAGTCACAAATTCTATTCATTCAAAATTAATTAGAGTACCAGAACGAAACTATTAAATAAGTGATTTAAATATGAAATTATATATTACATATATCATCATTCAGTATATTATGTGGTATTGATGTCAATGAGGTTAGCGTATATAATATACATGCCTAATGTCTATAAATATATATTATATATTTGTTTATAGATTCTATTCATGTTTAATTATGAGATGTACGATTAACTTTTATTAGTAGAACTTGGATTTGTATACAAATGCATATTTCATTGGTCGATTTCAATATTGGGCATATTTAATATTTAAGTATAATTAAACATTTTACAGTTTTTAGAGCATATTTTATAATTGTAAGGTCATATTTAGTGTTTAATAGTGTATCTCATTATTTTGTATATTTTAAGCAACAACTTTATGTACGATTTTGAAAAATTAAAAATAAATGGATTTAATAAAGATTGCCAATTAAGTAGAAGCAAAAAGGATAAATTAAAAGTCTACTACCCAATTATTTATTTTTACCATATTTCTTTCTTTCTGCATTTTACTATTTTTTTTTTTTTTTTAGAAATTATAATTAGTAATTCATTAATAAGTAAATAAATAAACATTCGTTTAACTTGATTTATATTAATTTTAAACTAAAACATAAATCATACATTTTTTTTTAGAACGTAATTTTTTCGAATATATTACATATATTTTTATGAATATCTTTTATGATTTTTTAGTTAACTTATATAACTATAAATTATTATTTGTTAATGATTATAAGTATTGTATTGTACAATTTAGATTATTGGAGATTTAATCAACGTTATTAATTCAGTGTTAAAAATGAAAAAGCAAAAAGAGGAACACGTGGGAGTCGTCGGCCGTAAAATGTTGGCTTCATTGGGTGAAAATACTTCTTTTATCTAATCCGTTTCGTTGTCTTGGCACGATTTCAAGCATTTTGTATAGCCCCAACACACTCAAAGTTTGCGTCATGAAGGTTGAAAAAAATTAAAACAGAAAAAAACAAATGGAACTCTCTAGTTTTCACCTAAATCATATATTAAAATCTGACAAATGGTTTTTAAAATATCGTGCTTAACAGGTTATAATAGACCACAAGTATGTATGTATTTAAATAAATATAAATTTTAGAGGAATCTTATATGATTGAACTTGCAATTTTTTTTTAAACAGCACTCTTCAATTAATTTACTAGATAAATTTAAAATTTGACGGTTTTTAGTTAATTAATTCAATTTATATTAAAAAACAATTTTTTTAAAAATATACTAGTAAATTAAATTTTAAAACCATAATTTATTTAAATAGTTGAATATTAGAGATTATCCATTTATTTGAAAACACCAATAGTCACTTATTTAATCTGTTTTCAGTCTTAAAAATATCAATGTCATTATAATCATACAATATTATCATTGGATGTAAGTTAGTTTATCATACAAAATTAATATTTGTGATAGATTCAGATGATTCGATTCAGTGTTTCAATTAAAGCAAAACTGTAATTATGTAAATATAATATTACATTATAATGATATAGTATTGCTTTATAGATATTTATGATTTACCTAAGTGCATTTTATATGCATTCATATTTTAATATTTTTAGCTTTAAGGCATCTTGAAACTTTCTGTATATTTCAATTTTGTTTTGTATTTGACAATTTATTTATTTTTAAATACAATTGATACGTATAACTATAGGCCCGTGCATAAGTGCATTACTACAATAGGTTTAGCTAATGTTATGAATTATACTTATGGTATACGGGCACATAAATCGGTTTTATCCTATGATTGTTTAATAAAAACTTTTAAATGCCTTAATCAAACATATTAAGCATTTTTTTTCGTGCACATTCTGGAATTCAAATGGGTTTTAGTGTATAAAATATTTAAATCCTGGCTTAGAAATTAATAATTATTCAGGTGATTATCACTCACGTCATTGCTGACCACAGGTACTTGTCCGACCGAGTGGATTTTAGCGTTAACAAACGTCGCCCAGACGCCAGTAAAACCCTTCCACTGAAAGCATACATGGTGCCACTGTCCTCTGGTCAATTGTATGCCCTCCGAGGCCACCAGGCGATTTTTGATCGTCACTCTCATAGTTTCTTTGGGATGTACGTGTATCCGCCATAACAATAACGGTTCTTTTTTATTTCCTGAAAGTAGATAATTAGAAATACGGTAGGTACACGATGTATAGATCCCATCCAGAATCAAATTCTGAAATACTGAAATCAATCTTATAGAATTTTTAAAAGATATATCGTATGATATTTTACCTGTTAGGCGTATTATAGTTTGTGTGTGCGTGAAATTTAACAGTTTTATCCACGTGCAAATCGTGAAATCCGTAAGATTGAATGATAAGTCTTCAAATTTTAAGTACTGAAATAATAGGTACCACAGATATTAATATATCATATTACATTTATGTAGATTGTTTATTGGAAATTCTCACGCATTATTAGATGGAACAAATATAATTACCAGGGTTTAGGTAGGTATTTGAAATTATTAATTACTAATAAGTAATAATATATCAGGGGTGGCTAGTGAGAAGAGACTCGCCAGCCACGTAATATATTAATAAATATAGAATAGCCGAAATGGAAAATAAGGTCATATTACTTTATAATTATTATATATATATAAAAAATGAGAAAATAATTCATAATTAAAAATTTTAAAAATATAGGTATATTTAAATATTATAACAAGAACACTTTATTTTTTTGTAAAAATATTACAAAAGATGCGAGCCACCATTTGGCCGCCCCTGTAATATACAGTAAACGCCGCTTATAAGACTCACTATGAGACCATCATAAAGTGAGTTTTATAATAAAATAAATATAGGTGGAGTGAGAAAAAAACATAATTTTTAATTATTAATGGATTTTATTTTATTACATATTTTGCTTTTACTTAAATCTACTTTAATACATATTGTTTATTAGTTATAAGTAAATAAATAAAATCAGCTAATACTGTAGTTTCGATAAAATTTGTTGAACATGCACAATGCACAATATATTATAAAACGCGAATAGAAATTAGTAATAACTATAACAAACATATTAATATGTTACTTTTCAAAACCTATTTATTTCTAAATTTTAACCAAAAAATGTTTATTTTCTATCAATTTGTTTTTTTTACGAAATTTGGATCATATAATGAAGTGATGTACCTTAAAATCGAATTTATATTATATATAAATATATATATTTGGATACGTCTGAACCGTGCCAGACAATTTTGAGTTTAACCTAACCTACAGACTGGAGACTGAACCTAATATCCGTGAGTCTTATAATGGTGAATTGGTGTCCTCTGTATTATATTTATACACACGTAGATGTAGTTAAATGCATTTTAACGAATGACATTAATCTTGTAATTTATAAAAATATTTTATTGTTCATAATACTTCTTGTGACAATCGTCAAACACATTGTCCAGTCCTATTATACTGCGACAAATATATTTTTATAAATAATAATATTATATTGCACAACATTATCTATGTAGGTATCTGTTTAGTTATACTTAACGAATCGATTCATTTTCTGGATTTGATGTGGTATATGTTGTTTAAAAAATGACAATTTCTTGCGGTATCTATATTTTGTCCCATATCAAATTGAATATTACAACAAAATATAAAACTTCAAAACTAAAACTAGAGTGGTGTAGATATTAACTATGTATTGATAGTCTATAAAATATGTAGAGCATAATAAAGACTGTATTAAATATTTACTAGAATGAAGGTCAAAATTTGGAGTATTATTAATAATATATACATAATATATATTATATATATAAAGTAAAATACTATAGTAATACTAAGAGTATAACTCAAATTGTATTGTTTTAATTTAAACATAAGTTTATTATAATTGAAAGATCGTTATTATTATATTTTTAAAGTATTTTATGCTTGGATGTATTAGCGTGTGAGAATTATTAAACTTTTTAATATTAATTTGTTGATGATAAAAATAACTTGCATGTAAATTCAAACGATTCAGTAAACATTATAATGCTAACATTTGATATTGTACTAAAAGACGTTTGACGTTATAAATACATTTTTGTAAATATATTTTGTTTTTAAATATAGGTCGATTTAATTCATAAAAAAAAATATATATATATATGTAATATATATATATCACGTACTGAAAATATTAATTGAACATTTTTATATTAACTAGGTGGCTTGCACTCTGTAGCTCGTTCAGCTCACTAGCTATTTCTCTAGATGTTTCCAACCCCTTTGAATGTTTTTTCTATAATTATTTTTACATTTAAATATCTACTTATAAAATTTATTTTAATTTATTTTTTAATAAATAAAACGTGATAAATAATATTTCAAACATTTTTATTTATATAGATTTATCATTTATATATCATACATTATTAACATGGCTCTTAAATCATGATTATTGCACAACTGAATATAGTATAAAATCTAATCATAATAGCGTTGTTTTTAATTTATTTAAGCACCTATAATCAGTTAAATAATTCAATAATTTAATCATCAATAATAATATAATATTGAAATATTAACTATAATTATTAGTATTTCTATTTTAAACATAAAATGATTTTTATAAATTTGAATATCATACGTTCGTACAAAATTTAATAATACAACTTTTCTTGGCTAAAAAAAGACGAGCTTTGTAAAGTTTTAAATCTGAGCCTATAATTTGAGGTTACGGTGATTTAGAGCGTAATAAAAATTCGTATAAAAATTTCACATGAAACGATATGCAAAGAGCTATATATCGCGCTGTTTGAACGCCAAGCTTCAAAATAATTTAACATTTCAAAGTCGACAATAATTATATAAGAAAACAAAATGTCATAAACTTAAATCATTATTTTGCTAGCATATCTGGCGGCATAGCCGCAAGAATATGTGCTACGAGTTTATAATACTATTCAAAAACAGTGTGATTAATGATTGCATTTCATTTAAAATATGCGTAAATATATAAAAAAAAAAATGTTATCATTAAAATTGTATTGTTTTTGTAATTGTTTTATACGGTTTATATATTTAGGTAAATAGGTATATTTGGCTTTCATTTACTTGCAAACTGATAGATATATTTGTTTTTATCGAAACATTCAGTGAATATAGAGGCCATCATTATAATATATTTTTTAAATATTTGAATTCGCGCCAAGTTATACATTAGGTCTTGGGACATAAGCAATAAATTTATATATATAAACATACGTTACTCTTCAATATTATACAACAAAATGTACAATTAATATAAAATTAAGTTGTATATTTTTATTTATTTCCTGGATTAAATCTATAGTATGATTTGTCTCGAAAGCTCCTATTTAGTTTTCATTATAAAATATAGAATTTGTCGAGTAAAAACCTGCTGGATAAGGATTGTTAACATTTGAGTACAGGTATAAATAAACGCAAAATATGTGTTCATTTTCAATCTGTTAAATCTAAACCGCTTTGCAAACTGTTTAAGTTGAGAAAAAATAACTGTTTTAAATTATGTAATAGTAGTACGATTACGATGTTATAACGTGATAATTTTTCGTGGCACAAGAGAATATATTTTTTTTAAAATAAAATCGATATCAATTATATTATATTTTTATTATTTATTATTTTATTTGTTTAAGCTGCACTTGTAGTATTTTATAATAGTTTATAATATTCAAAAATCTAAATTAAAAAAAAAAAATAAATAAATAATATTAAAATATATTATACTACGCGAATGGCACAAATAATATGCGAATCATTTAAATAATCGTCGTTATTATACATTTATCATTTTAAAACGGTTTGTGATGGGGACAAAAAAAAAACCACTCGCAGGTATATACTATATAATATTCTATTGCCGAACGAATCGGCAGACCGAATTAAAAATTAATCATCTTCGGCAGGCTCACTTGGATCGTGTTGTTCGGCGTCATCTCGATCTTGGACGCTGTCAAGTCCAATAAACTATCGGACGAGACGACGGTTGCGGTGATGACAAAGTACACGAGTATGAACTTCAGTGCCATGTTGATATTTGGTTGATGATGGCTGGGCCGATTGCAAACGATATCGTTCCGTTTTTTTTCTTCGTCTCTTGCGGACCGGTCGTACGCGTTGTCGGAGCACACACTATCTCGAAGTCCGGTCGGCAGCGGCCTCGACGGGCACACGTCCCGCACCCGTCGCCGTTATGAAACGCGCGATAGTATAATATAATACACATTATATTATTATTATTAAATAATAACGTTTTCGGTATATAACTGTTACTATCACTATATTATTGTTATTACGATTTCCTCACCTCCGCGCCAACCTGTACAGTACCTACCTACCTACCAATATCGCTGCCGCGGTGGCGTATCTGATCGCCAGTGCCCCGACAGAAGTGAAAGCGTTTGCGTGAGTTTTGATTTTTTTTTTTTCATTTTTTTTCTCCTCTCTTCTGCTGGTAAACATAATGTTATATTATAGGCAGGTGCGCGTATATTATAATATATTGTCACCTCGTCGGAACGTCGTGTGTGTATAGCGTAGTATTGTATATATAAGTACGCCCAGCGGTGTACCTTTCTCGGAAGATTATTATAATACACTAGTTAAACCATCTATACATTATAACACAAATGGTTATTATTATTATTATCATCATCATCATCTTAGTCGTACGAAGCATGCGTGCCACATGTTTGGTGTAGTCGTGTGTAGCTGGTACTTACGGGTAGCAGCAGTTTTCTTATTTTTTTCCAAAAAACGAAATCCGCAAACCGAGTCGTATTGTTCTGGGGCTTTTTTTTAAAAAAAAAAAAAAAAACAGTTATTATATTATTTGTTACTAATTGTATAGCTATTATCGTGTTGACCGTAGAACGAGTTTCCGCTCGGTATTTTAAATCGTAAACCATGCTGAAATTGTTGTGAACATATAATATATTATTTAGTGAAGGTATTATTCATAAAGAATAAAACAATATATACATTATACATACAGTATAGAGTATAGATAGTGGTAAAGTCGGTAGATATATATTATAATGATGGCAATACCATAGTTAAAAAAAACAATAATACGTGTTAATGTTATTTTTGGCAGTATGTAATTAAGGTATATTATATCATATGATTTTGCATTTACTAGTACCTATTGGAACAAGTTAAAAATGATTTTTGAGTGTTCTTACGATTGAGCAAGATCTACACTGTCAAAGTGAGAAATCTAATAGAATGAATTCTATATTTTTAAGTAAGCAATATTAAAATAGCAAATGTGTACACTTACTATTAGTACCTTATGTTATGAAATTTTAGATTTTACCAGAACAGGCGGAACAATTAGATCTTTGTGGGTTTTGAGTAGTACCTTTATTACTTACCTACTCAGTATTAAGTGTTTGTTTATTGTTGTAAAAACAATGAAATATCTATTGCAAAATAACATTTTATTTTTGAAATATTATATCCACTATTTAATTTAAATTCAAAACTGGCGATGACCTTTTGAAAGATGTGGTCAGTGCTCCTTTAATTGATAAGATGGTTATTCATACGATCGATAAATTCCGTTTTTTTGTCTTGTAGATTTCCTATTTACGGTCATTTCATTCACTCGTAATTTTATATATGTATATATATATTTAACACATATATTGGTAGTAGTTGAAGGTCTTCGGATAAAATAATAATAACAAAAAAATCAATGTAAGCTAAATAGTATTAATTTAATTATATGTTGTTCGACGTTGTAGTCTATTGTGGTGTTCGTCATGGATAACAGTGATTCGGAAAAAAATAAGAAAATTGTGAGTAAAATAAAAATAAAAATTATTGCGCTCGAATATTTTTGTATATTATAGAGTAATTGAGTATATTTTACATTCATAATACCATTTTAGATGGTCGCAGCATTAGAAAATATGAACGGCGAATAGTATAGGCAAATTTATATACACATTTATTTTAACTTTCTCCACCATATTCCTAAAATGTATTTCGTTAATATTTGTAAACTAGATACATATGTTTACAATTAATCAAAATTATTGTCTTGATTTAAATAAACATTTGTTTGAGTTGGTTTCTAATAGCTTGTTGTAAAGTTGTAAATCATATTATAATACGTTATAATATACAACACTAGTCTGATATTTTATGTTTATACCAAAATCATTATTTTAATTTTATTATGTATGTATCGTAAATAAATTATATGAACTAAAATACTACTATGTATTATGTAGCCAATAGTCATACGTTTGTATGGGTATAAATTAATTTATTAGATAGTATTAATTATGAATTTATCGTAGTTAATATTGTATTACATTTAAATAACAAAAGTAATATTTACACGAGATATACTGTTCTACCTATAGTGTATTCGATTTTTCCAATTCTTCATAAAAAAAAAATTGTTTAACTCTATGAGGTTTTATAAATAATATTTATGTTGTTCACTAGTTTAAATGATTCTTGGTTAAAAAGATAGTAAACTATATAGGTATTAATTTATTGTTTATTTATGGTAAATTAAGAATCGATTTTATTTAAAAAAAAATAGGTATAAATCTTACATTGCAATATACACACAATATTGTTAATAGTGTTAAAAGAAACATGTGTTTTTTTAAACATTTAAATTTGTTTTGCGACTTGTTTTTGGCCTAAATTCCATTGAATTTAGAGTTGCGTGCCAAAAATCTACATGTGAATAGCCTATTCTCCCTTCCATTCAAGACAAATATATGCAATTATTATTAATGAAGACATTAATGTTTTAATTAACATGGTAATTATCGATTTATAGTTTTCTTATGTTTTGGCTTTAATCACAATCACATAATAAAACATAATTGTTTAAATAGAATGTTTGGATATGAAAATATAAGTATTTTTAGAATTCCATGTATAGATAGCTCTTAATTATACTAAAATAATAGGATAAGGTAGTTTAAATAATATATTGTATCCATAAAAAAACCAAGAACTATACAATTTTCAGAATTATAGTAGTAATAAACAATATACTACTCAGAGATAATTACAATTCAGTTATTATAATATATAATTTAGAACTTGAGAAGATACATTAATCAATAATAACTTGTTTTTTAAACAATTTAAAATTTATGTTTGCCTGAAATTTTAAAATTATCTAATGATAATTTAAAAATCTTAATATTTTTGTTACAATTGTGTTTATCATAAAATGTATAAATATATGGTTGCTAATATTAATTAATTTCACAATAATATACTTTATTTACTGATTTATTGGTAATTATGAATAATGATAATATGGCATACATTTTTTTTTTGTTATATATATACAAGAATCATTGCTTACCATAATAATTTTGGTTGGTTGAAAAATGATATATAAAACACGATATAATAATATATAATATACTCGTATATTATTATAGCATACCCATCTCAATGGAATACGATATTATGACGCACTCGTCAATGTCGCGATGTGCTCTTGCATACGCCTTGATACATATACATTTTTAACTTACACAATTAAATTTGAAAACATTTCAGAATATTTATATTAACCGAAAAAAATGAATTTTGATAATTTGATAATAATTAAATATTCTATGCATTAATTTTTAGACTATTCCTACAGAAATAATTATTATATTATCGAGATTTTTATAGAATGAAGTTGACTTGGATGAAGTCTTGCCAATTATTGGAGAGTTTGGGCGCTATCAAAAGTTATTGTTATGGCTTGTCTGTCTGCCGGCATGCATACCGTGCGGTTTCGGAGCGTTCAATCAATTGTTCATGTCCGACGTTCCTGCTTATTGGTGTTCAGAACCACAGCTGTCTAATTTCACTGCGGAACAGAGAAAACGAATTTACGAACAAGTAAATCCAATTTTTAAATTAGGAACCAAATATACGCAGATACAATTTTATTATATTTACTTGCTAATAATATGCAAAAGCTATTATTCAAGTGTTCTTGGAATTCCGAATCAGGTTTACACCATTAATATTTAAAAGGAAAATATCATGAGTATTATGGATGTAATAAATACCTACGCATGAATAGTATTAGACAAATATTGACAAAGTATTTGATTACTAATGAGTTAAATTTTCAAAAACAAATCAAACCGTGTAGACGCAGTATAAACACTATAGTAAATGTTCATTTTTGTAGTAATTTTATACATGGTACAGAACTGAAAAATTATTAATTTTTTTTTTATTAAAAATAAATAAATATTTAAGCCGATTAACAATATTTGTAAAATTAAGTACGATGGGTATCAGATTTAGCACGCGCGGGATTACAATAAATACTGGATGACATAAATATGCGATGAAAGTGTCCATTAACACTAAAACATAATAATTATCTATTGAAGGTATATACATTTTGTTTTGTACAAATAAAACGTATATTTTTTTTAACGATCGAAGTACAACTTTGGCTTCATTTGATATTAGTTTTTTTACACGTTTTATTATTATCATATTATTATTTTTATTTGGTTTGTTTGTTATATGTTTTAATATTTGTATTATTAAACGTAATAATTCAAAATAACGTGATCATTATAATATTACGTTATTATTTAATGAAGATACGTAAGCACATAGTTTGATCACAGCTTGAGCCTCGAATATGAATGGCTATCAAACGACTAGGTATATACTCTTTCTTAATTCTAATTGCTAACCAAATCTATTGTCTGATTTTAGAAAGAAATATAATATCTTTGGGTTTCTAAATAATTTGTCAGGTAATCATTTTTGTGTATTCGAAGTCCATTATATATTGTGAAGATCACAATGATGAAATATCGAGTAGTGGTTTAATTATAAATTTTTAGTTTAATATGATAAACTAATAATAAGTCGATTGGCTAACTCCTGTGTCTGGAAGAGATGTGTGTAATGTCAAGTATTTTTGTAAGAACAAATAACAATATATTATGTACATTGATGGTTATTGTTTTTGTTTATCTCGTCGTAAACTTACACGTAATTTCATTATAGAGTAACGTAACTCAAGTAAAAAATGGATGTATGCGGTATGCAGTTAACTGGACAGAAGTTTTGGTGTCTTCCGAAGTCCACGAGAATTTGGAACAGTTGGTAAACGAAAGTTGGCCGCTCGAAAAATGTAACAGTTGGGAATATGATACGAGTTTCGTACAGTCTTCAATTGTAATAGATGTAAGTAATTCGGACATGCGCATAGCATTTTTATACAGTTAATAATATAAGTAAGTGTATGCGAACTGAAACAATTTAAATTACAAAAACTAAACAGATGAATAAAAAAATGGATTTATCTTTATCATGAAATATAATATAACATTAGTTTAGACGATATTATATACAAATCGAGATTCGAACTTGTGGCTATAAGAATTTGTGATATGCTTAAAATAAATTAAATATTATGATTTTTTATTAAGAGTTAAAATTAAAAATTTGTAAGGTGAATATTAATAATAAATAAAAGCTACTGTTATAAAAGATTATGTTGGGTAAAAAATGTAAATCGTAAATTCGTAAAATCATAGTTTTTGAGATTCAAATATCTTGAAAATCGCGGTTAAAAATGCAATAATTAATTTATTCAAAACAAAATATTGTGCATTGCAGTGGACTCACGCACGTATAGATACGATTGTATAAGACCGCAATGGTATAGGTATTATCGTTATTATTATTATTATTATTTTTTGTGTTCTCGATACATCCGATACACCATTACATAATAGCATTACAGTAGCCCTTTTACCGATTATCAAAGAAGTTCAATTAGTCAATTGAAAACATCGCGGCGGTTTATTAGCTAATTCCGTCCGATGAAATAATTACCCGTATATTATAGTATATAATATAATATTATTATATTTTTATTATTGCCGGTGCCACTTGAATGTAAGAAGTAATAATTAATTGGCTTTCTCGCTCAGAAACGATTACGGTGACAAAGTACACCGTGAAATTAGTCGGCGCACGATGCGTCTGTGCCAATCGTACCAATACGAGTTGTTACGACTATATAACTGGGGAGCGGATATTCTATTACGTACCTATAATAATAATAATATGTTATTATAACCATATATGATTATAAGTCATAGTAAACTCTAAAACAATAATTGAAATAGTATTATTCTTTCTAAATATATGTGGTTTAAATTATATATATCATACCTATGCATAGTTAGTATAGTCAATGATTTTTTATATTTTTCATTTTTGTCATATCATTAGCTAGCCGGGTAACCTATTCAATAATCGAAATAAGTAAATATTATAAGTATAACATTATATTATAAAATAATGTCGTGATTACGACCTTAAGGTTTATGAGTTTGAAAGAAATGAGTTTACTCATTTAGAGTGAAAAATAACTCTGCAAAGCTGACGTTTAAGTTCATAAAAATATTTTTGTGATTAGCAAAATTAAACAAGAGATATTATTTTGATTCAACCACTATAATAAAATGTGTAAGTTTTAATAACTCGTATAATTTAAATGTTGTTAATGTTTTACTAAAATTGATCACAGAAATTTCCTGTTACCTTTATTATTACCTATTTTATATATTTATTTGTAAAAGAATCACCAAACATAATATTATTGGCGTATCAATTTTTATTTATTAATAAAGTACCACAAATCACAATTCACTAATAATTTATCGATTTTATTCCACAGATTATTATTTTATTATAATGTGTAGCATGAACATCGGAATTTTATAATTTTTTGTTAAATACTAAATATTAATAATTATATACATAGTATAAGTTGTAAAATGCACAACATATACAATTTTAAACAAGTCTAACTTTGTAAAGTCAACTATATATTGTTATAACTATTAACTTAAAAGTTAAAATATATGCATTAAATACAGAAGATTAGTGGTATTACTTGTCTTATTCATTATCTTTATAATGTGTGATTGGGCGTTCAATTAATAGATAAATTGTTTAATTCGTTCTATATCTGCGCCATTAAGTAAAAACGTATATCTTCAATTCACTGGCAGTCCACAAAGCATGCGAAAATCTTAAATTTAAATTAAACAATTTTTTTCTTCGTTCACGCAACTATAATAATGTAAAAAATAATAAAAATTAAAAAAAAAATGTGATAAAAATTAACCCAATAAGTGCATAAAATACAATGCAATGGAAAAAAAGAACTTAAAAACGTTTTCTTTTTTGATTTGGAGAATTCAATTCAATTTACATACGTAGTACCTACGTAAATTAGTAAATAATCTGTCTTATGTAAAATAAAATAACCCGTAATGTTTGTTTGAATTAACTGTGCGAAATAAGCCGGATATGTGGTCTCCGGAAGTAAACACGTGTTTGATACATAGGTACGTATAGAATTTTTGTGTGACATAATATTGAGTAAATATAGTATTAGGCTAGATTTTCCCTAATGCATTGCCCAAAAATGGGTAAACGGACACTTTGTACTGTCTGCATTGGCTCTATATACTTATTTACGTATTCGTTATTTACAATTAATCCAGACTGCTGATCATTAGAGACATAATTATTATATTATAGTGTTGCGTATTCGATTTCCGTCATCGATGCCAGTCGAAAACTCACGGAAAACCGCCGCGTCGAGGTGCGGTTTGAAATGTTAATAACACATGTGTGTTGTACAGTATTATATATATATACATGTATATTGGTAATTACAATAGTATGTGTATGTGATGTCGAGCAAGAGGCGTGTAACAACATGGTAGCGTCGGTCTGGGATTCATTGATGGTATAATATTATAATGTGTAACTACGTAATCCGGAAGGTTAACGAAGTGAAGCATAATAATATAATATTATAATATCGGCGGGCGACGGCCGCACGCTGTAATTTGTCATCCGATAGAGCGCATAATAACATATTATTTTAATGTCATGCGTGTGTACAATTTGTATTCACTTATGCCGTAGGTACATAAACAATTCGAAGTAAGTATAGTGGTATAGTATAGTATAGGTACCCATAATAACATCATAATATATAGTATAATATTATATAGTCAGAGGTACGTGCCGGCGTATATGGAGGAAAAAAATACCGCCGCCGTCGACCAGCCGCACTATATTACGCTTTCTCGATTTCCGAGCGTACCTATCTATATAATATAATATTATTGCCGTAGTATTAATAATAACAATAATAATACACGTTGAGTATAGTATATTAACCCTATACATAATACTACGATTAATGCACAATGCACATACGATTATTTACTTATACGATGTGCATACAAATATATACGTATAATATACGAAATATAATAATGATCATCACGTTCAATGGATTATGTAAAATTTGTTTTTAAAGGGGATGATCAACATAAAATGTGGATGAACTGTGGAGTGTACCTTATTGTATATTTATTACAAAATCAGTTAAACTTGAAATAAAAGCACCCACACACGATAATATTATAATAAATATGATACTATTGATATTTATGAACTTATGAATTTCAGTTGTTTGAAATTTGGATAAAACATATTTTTGTAATTAGAAAGGTTGTGCACACTTCGCAAACATATGAAAAACTATCGTAGACTAGTGAATTTATGATTATAATATGATACCAAATTTAATTTTAAATCGCATTTTACGTACTACACCCAATGTGAAATTATCAATCGAGATCGAGATCTTCATATAACTTCACTTATATAATATATTGAATACATAGTACAATATATAGAGTATTCAGTCATATAATTTATAAAACATTTGACTGATAACTTGAATTCAATTAAATGATTAGCACGTTCATGTCATGTGTATGACTATGGTGGCGAATAAAAAATATGATATATGAATCGCTTGAACGGTGTTTGTTCTTAAAAAATTTATACTACCGTTTTTCGGATATACAAGTTTTAATTTTTAATAAATAAATAAATGTTGAAAACAGCTAATTTAAATGAAAGTCCAGGAGTTAAAAGCGTTTCTAAGTAGAGTGGAGTTAAAAATAATTCTTCGTAGTTTTATTTATTATTAGTAATTTTTGTAATTTTATAAAAACCCGTTTAAAATGAAAATTTAATATGATTTCAATCATAATGGATCGGCATAAAGTATAAGCTTTAGTTAGTACTAAATTTAAATAATACTAAATTAAGTATTTATAACAGTAATGAGTTAATTTTAGTCTGAATGATAAATACCTCAGAAAAATTAAAATTCTTAATATTTTAAATTAAATAAATAACATTTTTTCGGACAACCATAAATCTTTCAATTATTTTAGTACTCAAAATGAACAATGTATAATAATAACGAAGTCAAAATTATATAAATTTAATATTTAAAATAAATAAAACTTTAATAATACCTCAATATTATAATTTTTTGAAATATACACATTAATATTTATAGTTAAAAATGGAATTTAATTTCATATCCTGTTTTTTTTTTTTTGTAGTACATAGTAATATAAAATTAGTTAGGTAGAATTTTTATAAAAATATGATACTTAAATACTTAATAAGGCGTAAAAAGCAGGCAATTTATTTTATTTGAATGAACATTATTAGAACTGCATATTTTTTTTAAGGGTACTTGATAAGTTTTAAATAATTATTTATTAGTATGGCATGTTATATTTATTTTATCAGTTTGATTTGGTCTGCGAACGTGACATATACCCGACGGTTGGACTAGCAGCCCTAAACTTAGGAGGACCTATTGGAGTGTATTTTTTTGGTGTCTTAAATGACAGGTGAGTAAATAATTCAACAATTCCAAATTTCGTGTCATTGTATTTTATTATTATGAGTTATAATAATTAATAATACTTTTATTATAAATATATATATATATTTTTTTTTATACAGAATTGGAAGGAGAAAATCGTATTTTTTTTGTTTGGCTACATTAATTTTCGGTAGCTTGTTAACAGCTTGTGCGATGAATTTCTGGTGGTGGGCCACTTCAAGAGTAATTGTAGGTTTGACTATACCGGCTGTTTATCAAATCCCATTTATTATATGTAAGTCTTTGTTAATTATTATCAAAATGTGATTTAAATTTAAACCTAACTACACATGTATAATTATATATTCTGATATTCATATATAATATGTATAATGTATATGCATGTACTTATGTATACATATTGTATATGTTACAGCTAAATTGTTGAATTTTGTTATTTTGTAAAATAACTACCTAGGTAGTTCATGAATTACCTACAAAATATGTTAATTAAATTTTAAAGCATGAAAATATAATACATGAAAATTATACTTCAACTATTTATTTCATAGAATATTAGTTGAATCTAGGACGCTTCCCCCTGTGCCTTTTCACCCCCGATACAATGGACGTTTCCCCCTGACAAAAATAAATAAATATTAGACATTATTATAATAATATAAAATGTAAATAAATAAAATATATAAAATAATTAAATTAATATATAAATGTATTGTTTACGAAAACTAAATAATACAAAATATCACGAAATATCATAACACTGTTGATATTAAAATACAAAATTAAAATAATGAAAATCAAAAATATGATGGAATATAATAAAACTATTGATAAAAAATAAAAATAAATATAATTATTGATCTATAAATTAAAATGTTTATTGAAGCACTGAGTAGTTGAGTGGCTCATCTGTAGATGAGCTTCAATAAAAAGCAAAATATATTTACATAATTAATTCGCACTAGTGTTGCAAATTATTTATTATCCTATCCTTTCGAAATATTGTTTGTTTTATTTTAACAAATCGAGAAAACAGTAAAAACTAAGAAAATGCATTAAAATCGTAAAAAAAAAATGCAAAATAATTTCTTTAAATTATCAGTATCATATTATATTAAGATGATCGTATATTTCTGGTAAAACCAAAGTAGGTACCTGTTTTCAAACCTATTATTATGTAAAAGTATATACCTAATATATATCGATTCGGGACGGAAACGACTTAGTCTGGGCAGGAAATTTCCAGTGCCGCTAAAATTCCCGGGGGGAAAAGGCACAGGGGGGAAACATCCATATACCATATCAGTTAGTTATTCTATACAATTTTAGTTTGATATCCGTTTAAGTATAAAATAAATTTAAATTTAAAATATATTAAAATATTTTATTTGTTTCAAACTTAATTTATTATAATTGTTTTAATTTATTTGTACATGCAACGCTATTGTGGCACAATACTATTTTTTCTGCTAACACAACATTTTATATCACATTTTTTGGTATAAGGAAAATTTTTGCTGGAAAAACATACACAAATTAAAATATTGCTTAGCATTAGATTGAGTAGTACTTTTATAACGTTTATTTATTTTATATAACACGTGATATCTACCCCTGCTTCCATTAGAAATATGCATTTAAATAATAAAAATGTCTTCAATCATAACATATAAAAAATATGTATATATTTCATTTTTATGACTTATGGGTAGTGTTAATTTTTCAATGCCATTTATTTTTATAATATCGTAATGTTTTACTAACCGATAGTCACGAGGAGATTCCTTTTTTATTTTAATTTTTTTCACATGTGATGCATCTATCATCAAATTTGTATAATTTTGTTTTGTTAAAATTTCATTTTTTGGTTTTAATGAATGATTTTTTACACTAAAAACTTTTCTTTCAATAAATCTAGTTTATCCGATTTCATTGCAAACTATACGAATATTTAAAATAAAAGCGTAGAGACGTATAGGAATTAGGAACCAAAAGTGAACACGATGTGTGACTGTAAAACTATTACTAAGCTTTAAACCTTACTAATTTTATTGACAACCTTTAAATAACAATAAGTGTATAACGATAATCTTATAATAACACGACGAACGTAGATGAACATCAACGACAACTTGTCGCCAACAAGCACGTTATTTTTATCTGATTTATTATTATGTTGGACAGTAAAATAACGATATTATACATGATATTTTGTAAAATTTGACACATTATAACGAAGTGATACCAGGGAATGTATAAAATAACTAATTAAAGTATAAACAATATACATTGGCTACCTGTTCTTGTTATTTTATAAATTACCTAATTATCTCATAAACTAACTGATTCTACATTTTAACTGGAACATAATAATTATTATACATAATATAATATACTTGTGCATTGTGTAATATGTAGGTATTATTCACATTCTATGATATAAAATTATTTCATCGCATTTTTGAAATTTATAAATTATTGTTCAGATACTATAAATTATAATTATAGTATAGGTATTATGTACACATATATTATGATAAACCATATACCTAAAGACTATAATAATGAAATATTTATTGCGTTCTACTTAATTATCAACTTGAAATTTAGACGATTTTGTTTATTGCTATACTTTACCTATAAACACGTACTTATTCTGTTAATATTGATTTTTACTCTTCATTAACTGCTTAAGTACAAACATAGTTAGCAGTAAATCAGTTTATTGAACACTTTTTTCTAATTTCTATGACGTTGTTATACGTTGTTGTCCTAACCTAATTATATTATCCGATTTTAATACGGTTCAGAAATAATTTCTAGATATAATAAATGTACACTACATTGTCGTGTAACTTAAACGATTGAATGATATAAAAATGTTTTTTGTTAGTCATAATTTACAATAAAATTAACAAAAAATTTGAGTCACTGAATATTGTCAGGGTCGGGTATTTATAAAAAAAAACCGTTTGTACTTATACCGACATTGTTGCAGGAAGAATAATACGCATTCCACAAAAGATTGTTGTTGAGCCAATCCTATTATATAAATATTACAATTGTGTTTGTTATTTTACTATAATGATTTTTTATTATATTTTTTATGTTAACGAAATTGTTTTTAATACAAACAATAACGTCATATATTATAATAATTATGTATGTTTTAAAATGATGTATACAAATACTCCATAGTGCTTCAATGTCTTTAATAAAAGATACCACTCTAATCTTTATTTTCCTCTATTCACTCATTTAAATCTTATTATTTTTTTAACAGTAAATACCGTCGCAATGAAAATTATTAAACCAGAATATTAGTTATATTATATTGTCGTTTCACATAAATGCAAATCGTTTTATTTTAAATTTGTGTAAGATAAAAAAAAAATCACCTACGCACATTATTTTAATTGGTTTATTTTTTTAAATAAATAAATTCATAACTAATTGTTTATTTAAATAAACAATATAAGTATTTTTTAAGGCAAATTGTTCAAGTTAGATTCTGGTTTAAAAATAGCAATAATGGAATTAGACTCGATATGATCATTGTATATAATTTATAAATAGTATAGTATAAGTATTTTGTTTTAGATTCTGAACGGAGTGAAGAATGTATTGATTTTACAATGATGTGTGTGTGTGTTTTTTTTTTGTTTTTGTGTCTGTGTACAGCATAACTAGTCGAAATAATGCTCCAATTTCAAACTATGGGGGTGGTTTCCGATGTAAAAGTGAATATCCTTGGTGCATTATAGAAGTCAAAAGTTAACAGTTTTCAAAAAAATCGAGAAAAACAAAAAAAAAATGACGGAAAAACGGGAATTTTTACGCAAAACCAGTTTTCGACCAAATCGATTTTTTTTTATGGTTGTAATTCAAAAACTAATCACTGAAAATACTTGAAATTTTCACCAAATGTTAATGTCAGTGGTATCTATATATAGTTAAATTTTCAAAAATTTTTGACTTTTTTTGAGTTATTTATAGATCACTGAAATTTTCGATTTTTTTGAGAAATTTTTTTTAAAGTGTCGATAAAAAATTGTTGGATGACCAAAAAGTTTTGAAAATTTAATACAAGGTTCCTTATGAGTTG